>JAWQEG010006403.1:7500-70000 GCA_033782935.1 Petrolisthes cinctipes
ACCAAATGTCCCTCTACACCCAACCAACCCTCCCATCAATCCATCAATCACCACACATCAATCAATCAACCAAATGTCCCTCTACACCCAACCAACTCTCCCATCAATCCATCTATCACCATCCATCAATCAACCAAATGTCCCTCTACAGTCAACCAACTCTCCCATCAATCACCATCCATCAATCAATCAATCAACCAAATGTCCCTCTACACCCAACCAACTCTCCCATCAATCACCATCAATCAATCCATCCATCTATCAAATGTCCCTCTACACCCAACCAACCAACTCTCCCATCAACCCATCAATCACCCCCCTCCCCACCCCCACAGCAGGAGCAGGAGAGGTACTGGGGAAGGCGGTGAAGGAGGCCACAGGGGATGAGAGAGAGACCTATATTACCCTGGTATTAGACTGGGCCATGAGCTGGGGTACCTGGGGTCAAGCCGAGTATTGCCCTCCTGGGACTTTTGCTACGGCTTTTGAGATCAAGGTAAGGAAAGTGGGGTTGAGTGGGTGAGTGAGTTGGGAATGTTGGGGTGAGTGATTGAGTGAGGAAAGTTGGGATGAGTGAGTGATTGAGTGAGGAATGTTGGGATGAGTGAGTGAGGAAAATTGGGTTGATTGAGTGGTTGATTGAGTGATTGGTTGATTGACTGGTTGGTTGATTGATTGATTGGCTGATTGAATGGTTGGTTGATTGAGTGATTGGTTGATTGACTGACTGACTGATTGATTGAGTGATTGGTTGACTGACTGATTGGTTGATTGGTTCATTAAGTGATTGGTTGATTGACTGGCTAATTGGGTGACTAACTGATCGACTTTAGAGAGGAAAATTTAATCCTTCATTTCAAAACATCTCAGAAATTATTATTATTTTTTATATTTGCTATTTTATCCTTATGTAATTTATCTATTTATTTTATCCTTATTGGTATCTATTTATTTATCTCAGAAATTATAAGATTTTTGTTTTATTTTTGCTATTTTATCCTTATGTAATTTAACTATTTTTTTTTTTTTTTTATCCTTATCTCAACTGCACATTTTCCCGCGTTTAGTGTGTTGGGACAAAGATAAGGAAGGGAGAGGACTGACAGGTGAGGATTGACAGGTGGTTGGAGCCATGAGGGGTTAGCAAAGGTGTTTCATTTCCCACACACCACTCTTAACCAAACCTATGCTAACCTAACCTAACCTAACCTAACCTAACTCAATTCAATCTAACCTAGCCAAACCTAACCTATTCTAACCTAGCCTAACCTCATCTGTTCTAACCTAACCTAACCTAACTCAATTCAATCTAACCTAGCCAAACCTAACCTAACCTAACCTAACCTAACCTAACCTAACCTAACCTAATTCAATCTAACCTAAATTATTCTAACCTAACCTAACCTAGCCAAACCTCATCTGTTCTAACCTAGCCTCACCACACCCAATCTAACCTAACCTAACCTAACCTTTTCTAACCTAACCTAACCCAACCCAACCCAATTCAACCAACCAAATCTAACCTAACCCAACCCAACCCAAAATGATCAATTATAACCCAACCCAACCTAACCCAACCCAACCTAACCTAACCTAACCTAACCTAACCTAACATTGGTCCTTCCTTCTGCAGGTGGAATCAGAAGATGCCACCGACGACACCTCAATGAACGGCATCAGACTGTACTGTAATGACGTCTCCGGTGATGACAACAAACAAACCAAAGAACTCACTGTATCCTCAACTGTTCAGAAGTGGGGTGACTGGATGGGTGAGGAAAATGCTTGTTGGAGTTTTAGTTCTGTTTAGTTTGGTTTGGGTATATTGTGGAGGTGTTTGTTTGTGTGTGTGATTGTGTGTGTGTGAGAGAGAGAGAGAGAGAGAGAGAGAGAGAGAGAGAGAGAGAGAGAGAGAGAGAGAGAGAGAGAGAGAGAGAGAGAGAGAGAGAGAGAGAGAGAGAGAGAGAGAGAGAGAGAGAGACAGAGACAGAGACAGAGACAGAGACAGAGACAGAGACAGAGACAGAGACAGAGACAGAGACAGAGGCAGAGGCAGAGGCAGAGGCAGAGGCAGAGACAGAGACAGAGACAGAGACAGAGACAGAGACAGAGACAGAGACAGAGACAGAGACAGAGACAGAGACAGAGACAGAGACAGAGACAGAGACAGAGACAGAGACAGAGACAGAGACAGAGACAGAGACAGAGACAGAGACAGAGACAGAGACAACCAAAACTATCTAGTCCTGTATCTCACGTCCCCTCCTTCATCACCACCACCATCACCACTACCACTTCCTTACCTCCTTCCTCCTCCTCTACCCACACCCCTTCCCTCATCCTCTACACACACCCCTTCCCCCCTCCTCTCCAGGCAAGCGTGAGTGTCCCTCTGGAGAAGTACTAACTGGACTACGAATGAAGAGTGAGGAAGATCAAGGTAACTTCGTCGACGACACAGCAGCTAATGATCTTGATATGCAGTGTTTACATTCCACCTTCACTCTCAACGGGGGAGGAAACCACTGGGATATTGGAGTACCTGGGCTTCGTGTCCTGAAGGTGTGTTGGGGTGGGTTGGGTTGTGTTGTGTTGTTGGGTGGGGTGGGTTGGATTAGGTTGGGGTGGGGTTGGGGTGGGGTGGGGTGGGTTGGGTTGTGTTGGGTTGGGTTGGGTTGGAGTGTGTTGTTGTGTGGGGTGGGTTGGGTTGTGTTGTGTTGGGTTGGGGTGGGGTGGGTTGTGTTGGGTTGGGGTGGGGTGGGTTGTGTTGGGTTGGGTTGGGGTGGGTTGTGTTGTGTTGTGTTGGGTTGGGGTGGGGTGGGTTGTGTTGTGTTGTGTTGTGTTGTGTTGTGTTGTGTTGTGTTGTGTTGTGTCGTGTTGTGGTGGTGTGTGTGTGTGTGTGTGTGTGTGTGTGTACATCTAAGAATCAGACTATGTACTGTATATTTCTTAGGTGCGTGAGTGAAAAGAAGTGTACAGCCACAATCAAATAACCACCGATACCTTCCTTCCATCGTGCAAATAAATCAGTATCATATCAAAATATAATCATACAACACCTTACGTCAACTCAACCCCTTCAATTTTTATGATGAGGAGCTGCAAAATCATACACGTGTTGTTCTTTATTACCAAGATATTTAGTAACTACGATGGAAGGAAAGTATTGGTGGTTATCATCATTATTATTATTATGTGGTGCTGCAAAATCATACACGTGTTGTTCTTTATTACCAAGATATTTAGTAACTACAATGGAAGGAAAGTGTTGGTGGTTATCATTATTATCATTATTATGTGGTGCTGCAAAATCATACACGTGTTGTTCTTTATTACCAAGATATTTAGTAACTACGATGGAAGGAAAGTGTCGGTGGATATTAATTGATTATGGCTGTACATCTTATACTTACCCAAATCTTTCTCGTGTTTCAGGGTGGGGCATCTGTGGTCTGGAAACACGAGTAGAGAATCAGAGTCAGCAGGGGACGACACAGCTCTCAACGATGTCAGAATGTATTGCTGTTCCTTCACTCCTGTTTAATTAATATGGGGGAAGTTTTGTGTTGGTAATTCTGGAGCAACTGAATCCTCCAAACTATTCAAAGGGGAAGTTTTGTGTTGGTAATTCTGGAGCAACTGAATCCTCCTAACTATTCCAAGCAACAGAACACCACCATTATTTTTTTCTCTTCTGGTCCTGTTTCCTAGCATACTTTAGAGGAATCAAGGCACTCCAATGTACCAAAAAAGAATTACCACCTTAATTAAACTCACTCTTTCTTTAGTCACACTCTTATATCTCTTCCTTCTTACACTCTCAGCTCTTGCACTCTTACACTCTTTAGACACTCCACCCACACTTTTATATCTCTTACATTCTCAGTAGTTGCACTCAGAAACTCTCAATACTTGCACTCAAACTCTTAGCATTTGCACATAAAAACTCAGCATTTGCACATAAAAACTCTCAATACTTGTACTTAAAAAAACTCAGTACTTGCACTAAAAAACTCTCGATAATTGCACTCAAAAACTCTCAATACTTGCACTTACAAACTCTTAGCACTTGCACTCAAAAACTCTCAGCACTTTTACAGGACGTTAAATTAAAGCTCTTAGTAACATTCACGATCTTACATTCTTGTGATTAATAATTGTTACACTATTATTTTACCTCACCTTAAATAAAACTATTCCAATTTCACTTGACTAACACTTGACTTACAAATAACGAATGAGGAAAATAAATACAAATATCCATGGTGTTTATTTTTAATGCATACCTTTTGAAGTTAATATAATTTATGTAGTTTTGTTTTAATTAATGAAGGGGGTATATAGCACATTATTTTAGGTGGTAATAAATCTGGAGAAATATGATTCCTCCAAATTATTTCAAGCAACAGACAGGATACCATTATTTTTTCTTCTTCATATGGGTCTGTTTGTTTCCTGGCATACTTTGGAGGAATCAAAAGTATACCATCTCCTTAATTAAGTAGGTCCCTGTGTGTGATGTAGTTGGAAATTTGGAGGTAAATGAGTCCTTCAGATATTGCCACAAAACACACACACACACGACACACACACACAGACACAACACTCACACACACACAGACACAGACACGACACACACACACACACACACAACACACACACAGAGAGAGACACAACACTCACACACACACAGACACAGACACGACACACACACACAGACACAACACTCACACACACACACAACACAAACACACACACACACACACAGACACAACACACACACACACACACACACACACACACACACCTATATATAAGGAGCTTGTTTCGTGGCATAGTCAGGAGGAATCAGAAGCCTCCAATTCTCGTACACGATCACAGGGTCCTTTAAGGGGGTGCGGAAATAGGGGGACAGGGCTTGAGGGGGGGGTTAGGGGGGTGCGGGAGTAGGGGACAGGGCCTTGGGGGGGTTAGGGGGGAGCGGGAGTAGGGGGACAGGCTTAGGGGGGGGGGGGGGTTAGGGGGGGAGTGGGAGTAGGGGGGACAGGGTTGGGGGGGGTTAGAGGGGAGCGTGAGTAGGGGGACAGGCTTGGGGGGGGTTAAGGGGGGTGCGGGAGTAGGGACAGGCTTGGGGGGGTTTGGGGGGAGCGGGAGTATTGAGCAGGCTTGGGGGGGGGGTTGAGGGGTTCGGGAGTAGGGGACAGGCTTGGGGGGGGGGTGGGGGGGGGTTTGGGGGGGTTCGGGAGTAGGGAGACAGGCTTGGAGGGGGAGGGGGAGGAGTTAGGGGGGAGCGGGAGTAGGGGACAAGCTTTCTACCCACCCCTATTCCCGCACCCCCCCCCCAAGCCTGTCCCCTACCCCCGCACCCCCTTAATTAATTCAGGGGAGATTCTCTTTTTGGTAAATTGGAAGGCTACTGACTCCTCCTAACTAATCCCATAAAACAGATTCCCTATAAGTAAATAACACTGGTATAGTTTGGAGGAATAGTAGTAGTAGTAGTAGTAGTAGTAGTAGTAGTGGTAGTAGTAGTAGTAGTAGTAGTGGTAGTAGTGGTGTGGGTGTGGTGGGTGGTAGTGGTAGTAGTAGTAGTAGTTAGTAGTATAGTAGTAGTAGTAGTAGTAGTACCGGTAGTAGTAGTAGTAGTATCATTATTATTATTATTATTATTATAATTATTATTATTATTATTATTATTATCATTATCATTATTAATAATAATAATTATTAATTAATACAAATAATTTTCATTGTAATAATAATTTCTACTAATACCATAAATAACTCCAGATAATTTTATGGTGTCAAAGTAAAATGGCAATAACAAAAATATTCAATCAATTTATTTATTACTCAATGTTTTCTTAATTAAGGGGGAAGTTTTGTGTTGGTAAATCTGGAGTAAGTGAATGAATCCTCCAACTATTCCAAGCAACAGAAGAACACCATTATTTTTGCTCATCTGGCTCTGTTTCCTGGTATACTTTGGAGGAATCAAGGCACTCCAATCTTTCAAAAGCGAAATAATTACCCCCTGAATGTGCAGTCGTGGTCAAATATAATCATCCATATAGGGGTAATTCACGTAAGAGTTTGACAGCTTCCCTCTGTTCCTTAGCTGATAAACTTTCCAATAAATAGGTTAACTACCATCTTTTAATTTAATACAAGCAACTACACACTACTTAAAACAATACACACACACACACACACACACGTTAACTACCATCTTTTAATTTACTACAAGCAGCTACACACTACTTAAAACAATAACATCATTATTATGTGAACGTGAAAACATTAGACAGCAAATTGTTTGAGATACCCATATGTGGATTATTATTATTGACCACGACTTTACATACCACGTGATGTAGTCAGAAAATTGGAGGCTACAGAGTCCTTCAAACATTGCCACGAAACACACACACACACACACACACACACACACACACACCTACACTGAAGGAGTCTTTTCGTGGCATAGTCTGGAGGAATCAGAAGCCTCCAGGTTTTATACACGATCACAGGATCCTTAATAGTTAATCAACGTTGTACATCTTTTAATTAACCTCTTTATTTTATTTTTTTCATTTCTATTTATTTATTTATTTATTCCTTTATTTATTTATTTATTCATGTTAAGTTTCGATGTATATAACATATTTTTGGGTTGAAATGCCAATGTGTGTGTGTGTGTGTGGTGTGTGTGTGTTCATATGTGTGTGTGTGTGTGTGTGTGCATATGTGTGTGTGTGTGTGTGCATATGTGTGTGTTGATATTTCTAGTATTAATTAAGTAAACACTCTTTACTGTTCATTCCCTTATTGTATCACCGACATTTCTCTCTCTCTCTCTCTTCTCCTCTCTCTCTCTCTCTCTCTCTCTCTCTCTCTCTCTCTCTCTCACTGTGTGTGTGTGTGTGTGGTTTTCTTATGTCCACAACTGTACTCGTCACTCCATACAGACGGGATGGTGAGACGGTCGGTGAAAAAGTAGAAGCGATCCTCGTCCATTGCCAAACAGTTCTCGTCGCTGCCACCAGAGGGCTCGTGTGAGTTTCCTGAGAGAGAGAGAGAGGAGAGAGAGAGAGAGGAGAGAGAGAGAGGAGAGATGAGAGAGAGAGAGAGAGAGAGAGAGAGAGATTAACACACCATATTTTAAGTTATAATATCAAATA
This sequence comes from Petrolisthes cinctipes, assembly GCA_033782935.1. Classification (NCBI taxonomy): domain Eukaryota; kingdom Metazoa; phylum Arthropoda; class Malacostraca; order Decapoda; family Porcellanidae; genus Petrolisthes; species Petrolisthes cinctipes. The sequence continues at coordinate 14,682 of JAWQEG010006403.1, forward strand.
GTGTCATATGACCTGAGTTTAATTACAAAATCGTTGGAAATTTTTTTGGAACTCTGGAAATTTTAACAGAACACTGGAAAATTTTAATAAAACTCTGAAAAAATTTATATACACAAACATTTTAGCATTAGGGTGAAAAAAACTTACAAACTTACAACAACAACAACAACAACAACAACAACAACAACTACAACAACAACAACAACAACAACAACTACAACAACTTACTACAACAACAACTACAACAACAACTACAACTACAACAACAACAACAACTACAACTACAACAACAACAACTTCAACAACAACTACAACAACAACTTACAACAACAACAACTTACCAAAGAGTCCATTGTGGATGGCCCAATAGGGTGTACCTTTGTCTACTCTGGTGCCATCGTATACCCAGACCCAGTCACCCTCCACCACTTGGTCTCCCCCTCCAAGCCAGAACGAACCCGACAGTACTGGAAATTTGAGAGGGTCGAGTCAGAAGGAATCAGACAGTGCTGGAATTTGAGAGGGTCGAGTCAGAAGGAATCAGACCGTGCTGGAAATTTGAGAGGGTCGAGAATACTGGAAATTTGAGAGGGTCGAGTCAGAAAGAACCCGACAGTACTGGAAATTTGAGAGGGTCGAGTCAGAAGGAATCAGACAGTGATGGAAATTTGAGAGGGTCGAGAATACTGGAATTTGAGATGGTCGAGTAAGAATGAATGGGACAATACTGGAAATTTGAGAGGGTTGAGTCAAAGTGAATCGGGACCGTGCTGTAAATTTGAGAGGTTCGTGTCAGAATGAACCGGACTGAACTGGAAATTTGAGAGGGTCGCTTCCGAGAGCCTGTGATGCAGTCGTCGGCGAATTCGAAGTTGATGATGCTTCCAAAAAGTGGTATACATAAAATCAACAATAAACTTTTAGATTCAATTCAATTCAATCAATGAAAGCACGTGAACCAATGATATCCATCGAAGCATCTGTTGAAAAAAAAAATACATAAATAAAAACATAAGCTTTTAAATGTAAGTACTTTGTTTGAGAGTGAGACTTAGGGTGATATTCAAGAACTATCACCATGGTGTTTACGATGGTGTGATACTGGTACGATGGCTCCATAGGACAGTCAAAAAATAGAGCTACCATCGTACCAGCACCCTACCATCATCAACACCACGGATGGACGGATGGATGGAGGTTCTTGCATATATACGACTCTAACTTCGACCACCAGTCACCAATGTTCTTGCACATGACTTCTACTTCGACTACCACTCACCATAAGCCTTGATATAAGCATAGGCCCTGCCGAAGAGCCCTGCCTGTAGAAATCTTGGCCAGGTCTCCCCCAAGGTCCTGACAGAAAGTACGAGCTGACTGCCAATCGAGGGTGGACTCCATGTGGAAATAACAACAAGTGCCATCAATGTCCACCCACCCACTCCTACACCCTAACGTCCCACCCACTGACACACCCACTAAACACACCAGTAAGGTCGAGAAAACGTTCCTCATGTTTTGTTTTGTTTTTTTTTGTTTTTTTTTATACTGGATGTGCCTTGTTGTCGATATTCACGTGTTTGTTTCTTTGTTTGGTGTTACTCGTGTTTGGTATTTGGTGTTTGGTGTTACTCGTGTTTGGTGTGTGTCTGGTGTTGATATTACTCGATCCCTGTATCTGTGTATCTCTTTATATAGGGTTAGGTTAGGACTGAGAGGACCACACGACAACAGGAATCATTATATACCAATACTGAGGGAGGGGGTCGCTTATCTTCCAAACCTGAGCTGATTGTATATTGAGAGTTATTTTCAATCCATTCCCTAAGTAATTGTTTTTCCTTTAGGTTTTAGCGTTGCAGTGTGATATTGTAGTGAATTTATTTACATATAGATTTATTTCTATTTTTGTTTATTCTATGTGTATATATTTTTTTTTTTTTTTTTTTTTTTTTTTTTTTGCCATCTCATTTCAATTTTTTTTTTTTTTTTCACTGTCCCATTAATTAACTTTATATTATTATGCTTATATCATTCATGTGTTCATTATATATTTTATTACGTAGAATTATTTTTTAATACGTTCACGTGTTATTTATTGTGATCATGAACGTGTGTGTGTGTGTGTGTGTGTGTGTGTGTACATTCATGTGCATTACTTGTGTGCGTGTGTCTATCTATATGTGTGTTTTCCCACTTACCTAACTCCTAACTTACCTAACTTCTCCTCCTCCCCCTATAGCGACACACATACACACACACACACACACACACTCAGTTAGGTTCACACGGTATTCCTCTCTACTACACACACACACACTCACACACACACACACACAGAGTTAGGTTCACAGGGTATTCCTCTCTTCTACACACATACACACACACACACTTAGGTTCCCACACTATTTTTCCTCTCAATCCCCCCCCCCACTACACACACACACACACACACACACTTACTTACACACACACTTACTTACACACACACACACACATACACACACACACACACACACACACACACACACACTTACTTACACATACACACACACACACACACACACACACACACACACACACACACACACACACACACACACACATACACACACACACACACTTAGGTTCCCACAGTATTTTTCCTCTCAACCCCCCCCCCCTACACACACACACACACACACTTTCACAACACTGTCTACTGAGGGTGAATTAAGGAGTAACCCATTTAATCCAAACTTTGCCAAGAAACAGATCACTTAAAGGGCCCTGTGATCGTGTATGAAAATTTGGTGGCTTCTGATTCCTCCTGACTATGCCATGAAACAAACAAGCTCCTTCCATATAGGTGTGTGTGTGTGTGTGTGTGTGTATGTGTCGTGTCTGTGTGTGTGTGAGTGTTGTGTCTCTGTGTGTGTGTTGTGTGTGTGTGTGTGTTGTGTCTCTGTGTGTGTTGTGTCTGTCTGTGTGTGTGTGTGAGTATTGTGTCTGTGTGTGTGTGAGTGTTGTGTCTGTGTGAGTGTCGTGTCTGTGTGTGTGTTGTGTCTGTGTGAGTGTTGTGTCTGTGTGTGTGTGTGTCGTGTCTGTGTGTGCCTGTGTGTGTATCTATCTGTGTGTGTCTGTGTGTGTGTGTGTTTCATGGCAATATTTGAAGGACTCACTAACCTCCAATTTCCAGACTACATCACGTGGGTCCATAATTAAGGAGATAGTATAATTTTGATAGATTGGAGTGCCTTGATTCCTCCAAAGTATGACAGGAAACAAACTCAGATGAAAAAAAATAATGGTATCCTGTTGCCTGGAATACTTTGGAGGAATCATTTGCTCCAGATTTACCACCCAGAATAATGTGCTATATATCCCTTTAATTAAACAACCGACTGGGGAATCTGTTTGTTTATTTGGAGGAATCATTTACTCCAAACACATTACGACCCCAATTAATTAAAAAAAAAAAAAAAAAAAAAAAAAAATCATTATCAAGTTATATTCCAGATGTTTTTTTCCCAATACTACTTGACATAAATTATCTTCATGTTATGTAAAACTTTCGTAACTCTTATATATATTTTTTTTTTATTATTATTATTATTATTATTTTTTTTTTTTTATCCTCTTATCTAGCTGCTCCATTCATCTCATTTTCTTTAATTTAATGATTTTCAAAAATACATCTATTTAAGTTATTTTCGAGAATCATCAGCAGATTTAGTGATATTCGAAAATCAGGGAATTAAGTTATTTTCGTGGGTCAGCGAATTAAGTTATTTTCGAAAATCAACGAATTAAGGGACCCTGTGTGTGATGTAGTCAGAAAATTGGAGGTAAACGAGTCCTTCAAATATTGCCACGAAACACACACACACACACACACAGACAGACACAACACACACAGAGACACAACACACACACAGAGACACAACACTCACACACACACAGACACAACACACACACAGACACAACACACGCACACAGACACAACACTCACACACACACAGACACAACACACACACACACACACACACACACCTATATGGAAGGAGCTTGTTTGTTTCGTGGCATGGTCAGGAGGAATCAGAAGCCTCCAATTCTCATACACAATCACAGGGTCATTAAGGGTTAATTATTTTCCCTTTGTGTAAATATTAAAGATTTTTCCTCATTGTCTTCTTATTCATTTATTCATTTCTCTTTTACCAGTCCAATTTACATAGATATATATATTTTTTTTTTTAGGATTAATAATAATTTTTGTATTGTCAACCAACATTTGTCAATTTTATTCTTCATAGTTTTAAGTATAAGTAATACATTCTCTCTCTCTCTCTCTCTCTCTCTCTCTCTCTCTCTCTCTCTCTCTCTCTCTCTCTTGATACATTGGTTGGCTACATGTTAGGTTGGGTTAGGTCAGGTCAGGATAGGTTAGGTTAGGTTTCTCATCCATCCCTTAAGGTTAGGCTAAGTTAGGTCAGGTCAGGTTAAGGTTAGGTTAGGTTTCTCATCCATCCCTTAAGGGGGTTAATTCACTTTTGGTACATTGGAGTGCCTTGATTCCTCCAAAGTATGCCAGGAAACAGAACCAGAAGAGCAAAAATAATGGTGTTCTGTTGCTTGGAATAGTTTGGAAGATTTTTTAGTTGCTCCAGATTTACGTACCAACACAAAATTTCCCCCTTAAGAAAACATTGAGTAATAATAGGGTTAAGGGGGTGCAGGAATGGGGGGACAGGCTTGGGGGGTTTTAAGTGGGTGCGAGAGGTTTTGGGGGTTGCGGGAGTAGTGGGACAGGCTTAGGGGGGGGGGGCGGGGGTTAGGGAGGTTTTGGGGGTTGTGGGAGTAGGGGGGACAGGCTTGGGGGGGGGGGGGTTTAGGTGGGTGCAGGAGGTTTTGAGGGGTGCGGGAGTATGGGGACAGGCTTGGGGGGGGGGGCGGGGGTTAGGAGGGTGCAGGAATAGGGGACAGGCTTTCTACCCACCCCAAGCCTGTCCCCCTATTCCCGCACCCCCCCCCCCAAGCCTGTCCCCCTACTTCCGCACCCCCCTAAAGGTTACATCTCTAATATCAACATCATCAACATCAACATCATCATCTTCTTCTTCTATATCATTTGACACACTGGGTGGTTGTAAGTGACACAGGGGGCGTCATCGAAGTAGTAGAGTTTATCCTCCGTCAAAGCCAAGCAGTTCTCATCAGTCTTACCGTCGGGAGATTGAGACCAGCCTGATGTAAGGAAGAGAAGATGGAAAACAGATAATTATGTAAACTCTTCCCGCCAAAAACAGAACTCAAACTTTCCCGCCAAAAACATAACTCAATCTTTCCCGCCAAAATTATAACTCAATTTTTCCCGCCAAAAACATTACTCAAACTTTCCCTCCAAAACAGAATTGTAAACTCTTCCCACAAAAAACAGAACTCAAACTTTCCCGCCAAAAACGTAACTCAATTTTTCCCGCCAAAAACATAAACTTTCCCTCCAAAATAGAAATGTAAACCCTTCCGCCAAAAATATAACTCAATCTTTCCCGCCAAAAATATAACTCAAACTTTCCCGCCAAAACAGAAATGTAAACTCTTCCCGCCAAAAACAGAACTCAAACTTTCCCGCCAAAAACATACATCAAAATTTCCCGCCAAAAACATGTATAAAATTTCCCGCCAAAAACATATTTCAAAATTTCCCGCCAAAAATATATATCAAAATTCCCGCCAACTTTCCCGCCAAAACATAATGTAAACAAACACTGACTGAGAACGCCTGAGTTGATGGCCCAGAAGGGAGTGCCACGTTGTATCCTGGTGTCATCAATCCAGTGCCAGTCATCCTCGTATTGAAGGTCAGAGCCACCCCAACCAGAACGAACCAATTAGACCTGGAGAGAGAGAGAGAGAGATTAGGGAAGGAAGAAAGAGGAAGGATTGATATTATTCATTTATCCATTTACGTAATGTACTATAGCATATATTTATTCATTCAATTTTTCATTGTTTGTGTGTGTGTGTGTGTGTGTATATTTACCACCATAGGTCATGATAAACTCGTAGAATCCCCTGTGTGTGTGTGTGTGTGTATTTATATATATTTACCATAAATCATGATGTGTGTGTGTGTTTCTTTACCATAGGTCATGATGTGTGTGTGTGTATATATATTTACCATAAGTCATGATGTGTGTGTGTGTGTGTGTGTGTGTGTATATATATATATATTTACCATAGGTCATGATGTGTGTGTGTGTATGTATTTATATATATTTACCATAGGTCATGATGTGTGTGTGTGTATATATATTTACCATAGGTCATGATGTGTGTATGTATATATTTACCATAGGTCTTGATATACTCGTAGAATCCCCTGTGTGTGTCTGCTGATTTAACCATGGCGAGGGTGGATGGAGTGGACAGGTTACTACAGATGTACCCCGAGACGTCCCAGGTAGCCAGGTAGTCTGATCTGAAGGAGTAACAGGTCCCCTCGATCTCGACGAAGAGGTCCGGGCAGTTCTGGGCTCCTGTAGGTGGTGGTAGGGGAAGGGGAAGGTGATGAGATGAGAGAGGAAAGGGAAGGTGTGGTGAGGAGGAGAATGTGATGAGAGAGTAAAGGAAGGTGTGGTGAGGAGGGGAAAGTGATGTAATGAGAGAGGGAAGGTGTGGTGAGTAGGGAAAGGTGATGAAGAGGGGAAGGTGATGAGAGAGGAGGGAAAGGTGTGATGAGGAGAGGGAAGGTGATGAGAGAGGAAAGGGAAGGTAATGAGAGGAAAGGAAGATGTGATGAAGAGGGGAAGGTGATGACAGAGGAAAGGGAAGGTGATGACAGAGGAAAGGAAGATGTGATGAAGAGAGGAAGGTGAAGAGAGAGGAAAGGAAGATGTGATGAAGAAGAAAGAAAGGTGATGAGAGAGAGAGGAAAGGAAGGTAAAATAAACATAAACAAATCATTATAATCAACCAAACCACCATCATAACAATTAACCTCTTTACAAACGACATAAACAAACAATAACATTAACTAATTCCCTATAATATAGTTCCGAACTCACCCGCTAGGAGAGAACCCATCACCAGTACCAAAAGGGAAGAGAGGTGGAGTAGCATGTTGTTGTTGTTGTCGTTGTTGTTGTGGTTGTGGTTGTTGTTGTTGTCAGGTCAGCTTCACCCACGAGACTGAAGCGCCATCTACTCTGTTCCTCCTTATATATATACCGGGGTACTCTGAGGGGGGTCGTGCAGTGCCTAAATAAATAAATAAAAAAAAATTAGGTTCAGTCCTTTCTAGATTTTCAACGGGTACAATTTATTTCAGATTATTTGAAACTCACCTCAGTATTTTTCACTATCACCATCATTATTATCATCACCATCACCACCATTACCATCACTATCACAACCATCACAATCACAATCATTATCATCACTATCACTATCACAACCATCACAATCACAATCATTACTATCACTATAAAAACTATACTTGTGGCCTGTTGCTTGGAATAGTTTACCATTGCTTACTCCCCCCCTCCTCCTCTTCCTCCACCCGACCCCCAACCCCCCACCATCACCATATCACCATCATCACTATCGCTGGGAGGTATTGTAGAGTAAAGGCCCGGTGGTTGGTTCACACGAAGGGGGAGGGGGGGAGGAAGGGAGGAGGGGCGGAGTGGGAGGAAGAGGAGAAGGAGGGGGAGTAAGAGGGGTAGGGGGGGAGGAAGGATACACAGGGGGGAGGGGATAGTATTGCTTAAGTCTTTGGTGGATGACACACACACACACACACACATAGAAACAGACATAATACATAAGCACAGGAACACACACACACACACACACACAGACATATACATAATAACAAGAACACACACACACACAGATACATAAGCACAATAACACACACACACTACGTAATGTTAAGTTAGGTCAGGTTAGGTTAGGTTAGGAAAGGATAGGTCAGGTTAGGTTTGGAAAGGATAGGTTAAATTGGGAAAGGTTTTGTTAGGTTAGGAAAGGATAGTTCAGGTTAGGTTAGGATAGGATAGGATAAGTTAAATTGGAAAAGGTTTGGTTAGGGTAAGTTATTTTAGGTTAGGTTAGGATAGGATAAGTTAAATTACGCTAGGGTTGGTTAAGTTAAGTTAGGTTAGGTTAGGTTAGATTAGGTTGGTAGGAGTGAAATGTTGTGTGTGTGTGTGTGTGTGTGTGCTTATGTATCTGTGTGTGTGTTCCTGTGTTTATGTATCTGTCTGTTTCTATGTGTGTGTGTGTGTTCCTGTGTTTATGTATCTGTCTGTATCTATGTGTGTGTGTGTGTGTGTTCCAGTGCTTATGTATTGTATCTGTGTGTGTGTGTGTCTGTTTCTATGTATGTATCTGTGTGTTTCTATGTATGTGTGTGTGTGTGTGTGTGTGACGAGGTAACTAAAAATAATTATCTGAGGTTAGGACGGATGTTGTGTATAAAGACAGTGCTTGATTTATCTCAGTCCCTTCCCTTACTAACACACACACACACACACACACACTCACACATATTCTCTCTCTCTCTCTCTCTCTCTCTCTCTCTCTCTCTCTCTCTGTTTGTTTTCTATCGTAGGCATTATAATATCTAGCTCTAACTCACAAACACACTCTCTCTCTCTCTCTCTCTCTCTCTGTTTGTTTTCTATCGTAGGCATTATAATATCTAGCTCTAACTCACAAACACACACTCTCTCTCTCTCTCTCTCTCTCTCTCTCTCTCTCTCTCTCTCTTCTCTCTCTCTCTCTCTCTGTTTGTTTTCTATCGTATAGGCATTATAATATCTAGCTCTAACACACACACACACACACTCTCTCTCTCTCTCTCTCTCTCTCCTCTCTCTCTCTCTCTCTCTCTCTCTCTCTCTGTGTGGTGTGTGTGTGTTTTCTATCCTAGGCATTATAATCTCTCTCTCTCTCTCTCTCTCTCTCTCTCTCTCTCTCTCTCTCTCTCTCTCTCTCTCTCTCTCTCTGTGTTTTCTATCCTAGGCATTATAATCTCTCTCTCTCTCTCTCTCTCTCTCTCTCTCTCTCTCTCTCTCTCTCTCTCTCTCTCTCTCTCTCTCTCTCTGTGTGTGTTATGCGTGTCTGTCTGTCTCTGTATGTGTGTGTATGTCTGTGTATGTGTGTGTGTGTGTGTGTGTGTTGTACTGTACATATATTTGACCTCTCATGGGTATTTCCAGGGTAGTGTCAGTGCTGGAGTGATGGACTGTGAATCATTATTACTCCACTCGAATAATCATGAAGTGGAATAATAATTAGTTGAATATTTATGCAGTGGAATAATAATTAGGTGGATAATCATGTAGTGGAATAATTAGTTGAATAATGAGTGACTTAATTATGCAGTGGATTAATTAGTGGAATAATTAGTGGAATAATCATGTAGTGGAATAATTAGTGGAATAATCATGTAGTGGAATCATTAGTGGAATAATTATGTAGTGGAATAATTATGTAGTGGAATAATTAGTGGAATAATCATGTAGTGGAATAATTATAATAGTGGAATAATTAGTGGAATAATCATGTAGTGGAATAATTAGTGGAACAATCATGTAGTGGAATAATTATAATTAGTGGAATAATCATGCAGTGAAATAATTAGTGGAATAATTAGTGGAATAATCATGTAGTGGAATAATTATAATAGTGGAATAATTAGTGGAATAATCATGCAGTGAAATAATTAGTGGAATAATTAGTGGAATAATCATGTAGTGGAATAATTAGTGGAATAATCATGCAGTGGAATAATTATGTAGTGGAATAATTAGTGGAATAATCATGTAGTGGAATAATTATGTAGTGGAATAATTATGTAGTGGAATAATTATGTAGTGGAATAATAATTAGTGGAATAATTAGTGGAATAATCATGTAGTGGAATAATTATGTAGTGGAATAATTAGTGGAATAATCATGCAGTGAAATAATTAGTGGAATACTCAATGCTGTTAATTACGAGAAGTGATAAATAGTGAACAGATTGAGAACTATTCACAAGAAATTCTCCCAATATCCTCATCTGTAAAATCCAGTGAGTGAAAGAGTTATAAAATCATGTCCAAGTTTTCCTACCTATACAAGGAAACAGGACCAGAGGAGCAAAAATAATAGTGTTCTGTTGTTGCTTGGAATAGTTTGGAGGATTCAGTTGCTCCAGATTTACCAACACAAAACTTCCCCCTTAAGGACCCTGTGTGTGATGTAGTCAGAAAATTGGAGGTTAATGAGTCCTTCAAATATTGCCACGAAACACACACACACACACACCTATATGGAAGGAGCTTGTTTCGTGGCATAGTCAGGAGGAATCAGAAGCCTACACACACACACACACACACACACCTATATGGAAGGAGCTTGTTTCGTGGCATAGTCAGGAGGAATCAGAAGCCTACACACACACACACACACACACACCTATATGGAAGGAGCTTGTTTCGTGGCATAGTCAGGAGGAATCAGAAGCCTACACACACACACACACACACACATCTATATGGAAGGAGCTTGTTTCGTGGCATAGTCAGGAGGAATCAGAAGTCTCCAATTCTCATACAAGATCACAGGCAGGGTCCTTAAGCTGAAAGTTATATATAATTTTGCAATGGAGGTTTCAGTCGATAACTATTTACTACATGATGATTTTGAGGATCTCTGAAAATCATAGAATAGAAAAAAGAGATTGGAATAAGACCGTATAACTTGTACCAATATATCAGTGTATGTGTGTGTGTTGAAGGGGAGTAGAGCAAGTGTGTGAGTGAGTGTGTGTGTGTGTGTGTGTGAAGGGGTGTAGAACAATTGTGTGTGTGTGTGTGAAGGGGTGTAGAGCAAGTGTGTGTGTGTACTGAAGGGGTGTAGAGCAATTGTGTGTGTGTGTGTGTATTGAAGAGGTATAGAGCAATTGTGTGTGTATGTGTGTAATGAAGGAGTGTAGAGCAATTGTGTGTGTGTACTGTATGTGTGTGTATTGAAGGAAGGTAGAACAATTGTGTGTGTGTATGTAAGAGGTGTAGAACAATTGTGTGTGTGTATTGAAGGAGAGTAGAGCAATTGTGTGTGTGTGTGTGTGTATTGAAGGAATATAGAACAATTGTCTGTGTGTATTGAAGGAAGGTAGAGCAATTGTGTGTGTGTAAAGGGTGTAGAGCAAGTGTATGTGTGTATTGAAGGAGAGTAGAGCAATTGTGTGTGTGTATGTATTGAAGGAATATAGAACAATTGCCTGTGTGTATTGAAGGAAGGTAGAGCAGTTGTGTGTATGTAAGAGGTGTAGAGCAATTGTGTGTGTGTATTGAAGGGGTGTAGAGCAAGTATGTGTGTGTAAAGGGGTGTAAAACAATTGTGTGTGTGTACTGTATGTGTGTGTATTGAAGGAGTGTAGAGCAATTGTGTGTGTGTGTGTATTTAAGAGGTGTAGAGCACTTGTGTATGTGTGTATTGAAGGAGAGTAGAGCAATTGTGTGTGTGTGTGTGTGTGTGTATTGAAGGAATATAGAACAATTGTCTGTGTGTATTGAAGGAAGGTAGAACAAGTGTGTGTGTGTGTGAAGGGTGTAGAGCAAGTGTGTGTGTGTATGTAAGAGGTGTAGAGCAATTGTGTGTGTGTATTGAAGGGGTGTAGAGCAAGTATGTGTGTGTGTATGTAAAGGGGTGTAAAACAATTGTGTGTGTGTGTGTATTGAAGGAAGGTAGAACAAGTGTGTGTGTGTGTGTGTGTGTATTGGAGGAATATAGAACAATTGTCTGTGTGTATTGAAGGAAGGTAGAACAAGTGTGTGTGTGTGTAAAGGGTGTAGAGCAAGTGTGTGTGTGTATGTAAGAGGTGTAGAGCAATTGTGTGTGTGTATTGAAGGGGTGTAGAGCAAGTATGTGTGTGTGTGTGTGTAAAGGGGTGTAAAACAATTGTGTGTGTGTACTGTATGTGTGTATTTAAGAGGTGTAGAACAATTGTGTGTGTGTGTGTGTGTGTGTTGAGAGTTGAAAGGGTGTCATGACTAGGCTACCCTGCACCTGTGTATATCCGGTGTCAGTACAGTAGTGTGACTTTCAATATGGGTTCGTTCATTCACCTCAACATAAATAAAGGGGTTTTCGTGTGACAATTTCGATGGAGTGTTTACCTAATTAGTGTCATCATCTCTTATCCTAGGCATTATAATCTCTCTCTCTCTCTCTCTCTCTCTCTCTCTCTCTCTCTCACTAAAGATAATAAATACACTCGCTGATACTGAAAGAATTAAGTTTGAAGGTTAGGATAAAGATAACTAAACATGTAAAATTGAATTAGGAAAAGTTTTTAGGTAATAAATATGGAATGTACTTCCATATATTATAGTGAAAGAAAACAACAGAACTCTGAGGTGGTTAGATTAATTATATTGCGTCATTGTGGAGTGTGATAGTTTTTAGACCCGCGCCTTCTAAATGTCAAAACTTTTACACATACGCACAAGAATTTACGTCTTTAATCAATAAGTTTCAAAAGTCGTGGGTATATGCCAATAAATAACTGATAAATTTTATTAGATATATTGCATGGTAATAGGAGAATTAAATACATTAATATTTATAGTCGTCACAGAAATATATTTAACCCCGCGGACGGTGTTTACTTCATTTCAGTGTTGCCAGGCTCAGAAATAATTCTTTGTTTTAGGGAATTTTGAAGAACACACAGGGAAATTATATAAAGATTGTTCAAGAATAAATGGAGAAATTTCTACCAGACGAGATACCAAAAAAAATACTGTCAATATTCAAGACTAAACAGGGAATTATTGAGAAAAAAAGGGAAATTCTGATGTTGTTAAAGTAGGGATAATTACGCCAAGCAGACCTGGCAACACTGTCACTTGAGCTTAGGAGGAGGGAGGAGGAGTGACTAGACTTTAACTTTTCCCTTTAATTTTCACTTTTATTTGCATTATACACTCAGAAATGGTAAACTAGTGGTCACCAAGATGGAACCAGACAGTGACAAGTTCTGGTACGTGCATAGCTGTGACCTGGATGTAAATATTCAGGTCAAAATAGGTAACCTGGACGGGAGGCGAGAGAAACCCAATTATGAGGCATTATTAAAAGACCCTATGCTGAAATATTCCGGGGTCTATCAGCAAGGATGTTCTGATTTGTATGTGCAATGTCAGGTGTTTGGTGATGGTGATGATGGTGGTGATGGTGGTGGTGGTGGTGGTGGTGAAAATAATGGTGGTGGTGGTGATGAGTTAACCCCTACAGTCCGGACTTCAAATATTAATAATAATACTAATAATAATAAATCTTTTGGTGGCCGTGAGCTGACCCTTCCAGTCCGGACTTCCTACAAACCGTTCACAGTCCGTTGGAATTGGAATGAATGGTTGACTCTACCCCTATGCTTCAGTGACTTGCCCAGGAATGCCGTTTTGGCCCTTACGATATACGACACTTACGGCCCGAGGAGGAGCGAGCCCATTGGTAGCACGGCGATCTCCTTCTTCGGTAAGCATGGGGTGTTCCGTCAGGGGCTCCACGATCTGCGGGTGTGGCCCAACCGAGCCGGCCACCCGCACCTCATGCCAGGCAAGGAGCAAGACCACGGGAAGGACCAGTTGCGGAGACTTGTCAATCGGACCGCCCACACAGAGCTGGCACTGGGTAAGGGGCTAGACCACGGGAAGGACCAGATGCAGAGACTCGCCAAACTCGCCAAGAAACACAGGAACGGACAAATGATGAAAGTGGATTGGCTGGATCGACTCACATTCCGGGAGATTGAGCTGATCAACGAACAGGAAAAGCGCTCCTCAAATTCCATGTACCTGATGGTGGAATTTCCTCGTGTAGAACATGAGGGTGTGATATATTCCATTGTCTGGTGGGAACGCGGAGGAGCCACGGAGCACAAACATCACACCGGCGGAAATATCGTAAGGATTCCTGACCCGGAAATTGCCTTGGAAAATCTTCAAGAGGCAAAGCATCATCGTTTGGCGAGGTCACTACGCTCAGGGGTCACGGATAGAGATTTAAAGCCCAACTCGGCTATTAGAGATAATTTGAATACTATAATGGGATATCCACCAAGTAAGCAGCTAACAAGTGATGAACAAGATATGGTTTGGAAATACAGGTTTTATTTAAGCACACAGAAGAAAGCATTGACCAAGTTCCTCAAAGGTGTTAATTGGAAACTTGCCGGGGAAGCCAAACAAGCCATTGAATTACTGAGTAGGTGGGTGCCTCCAGATGCTGACGATGCACTGGAGTTACTCGGTCCGGCTTTCACTCATCCGGATGTCCGTCGGTATGCTGTTGAACGGCTGAGCCAATCCTCGGATGAAGACCTACTCCTGTATCTCCTCCAACTTGTACAAGCTCTCAAGTACGAGACTCTGGACAACGTTGACATGAGCTTGTGTGACTTGTCCCACTATTCATCAAGTGACACCAGCGGTGAAACATGTTTGACGGAAGGTAAAACTCCTGAAGTATCTATGCAAGAGAATATGGGTGAGTCTGGTGGTTCAGTTGGTGGTGGTGATCTGACACAGTCCATGTCCTCATCTCTTGAGGAAAGTGTTGCTGCCACCATCCAGAGATCTCCTGCATCCTCGCTGTTAGTGGAACAGAATGGTTCCGGCACGACGTCATCGCTGCCCGACTCAGCGTTACCAGAACTAGCAGAAATGGACACTGAAAGGGACCTGGCGTCTTTCCTTATTCACCGAGCCTCCAGAAACGCTACTCTGGCAAACTACTTATACTGGTATTTATTGGTGGAGTGTGAAGATCAGGAACCAGGTCTCAAGCACGATGCCAAGGTGAAGATGTGTTTTGTTTCTGTTAATTTATTTTGTTTATTTGGCTTCATGTAATCAGATATCAGCTTGTGTTATCTCTAAAAGTTTTGGGAGTAGCATACCTCGCATAATCAGAATAAAGTACAGTACAGTCTGATATATTATTTTGATGCATGGTAAATTTCCTCTTGTTATATATATGCTGGTACTGAATATTGATCACTAAGTTTAAAATAATATAGCTTGATAAATTTATAAGTAGGTAATGCATTTGCAAGATGTGGCAAGTCATAAAATACAGTATTGAAATATGAGATTCAACCCTAAAATAATATAGTTCGATAAATTTATAAGTAGGTAAAGCATTAGCAACATGTGGGAAATCATCAAGTAGAGTATTGAAATATCAGCTTCATTGGCTTGTATACTGAAAAACCTGAGAAGTTTGTTAATATACCCCCTGGATATTGTAATGTGGTAATTAAATTATTATCCTTTACGTTATTCTTCAAGAAGTGGTTAGTGAGGCAACACGACTTTTGCCATTAACTGTACCATGACAAAACTGGGAAAACTTTCACTACTCCCTCTTTTTTTGACAGGTTCGTGAGATGTACTTGTGGGTGTTGAAACGTTTCCGACTGGCACTCCAACAAGGCAGCAGAGAAGCCAGACTTTCCCTAGATTCCCTCACCAGACAATATTACTTCATGGAGAAACTGGTTGATCTTGTTAAGGTGAAGTACAACACTGAGATTTATATTTATATTACACCAGAATATCTCAGATTTGGATGGGATGGGATTTTTGGAGTTTTAATAACTGTTGACTATTATGGTCATTAGCTAAAAATCATCTTAAATGAATATTTTTCTCTATATTTGCTGTGAAAATAGTAGTGAATAGTACATGGGATTGCTATGATTTATCTATTGAGTATTCTCAGTGAAAAGCTTAATCATCATAATTATACTGTATTGTACAGTTTGCTGTGAATTGACTCAGTGTACAGTATTGTATGTGTGAGGAATAATCTTCATCCATATAAGAAATTGTGTAAAATATGGTAAACTGATAAGGAAATATTGTTTGAAATATATTTAGGTTCTGCTTTATGGTTCAAAAACCATATATCAATTTTTAAAGATTGCTGGCTCAAAAAGATATTTTACACTGATTTGTCATACGAAATAGTGAGTTAAAATCAGAAGGAAGAAAAAAAATTAAATGTAGTTGAAAAGTAATGACATTGTAATAGTTTTGTGTAAAGGGGCTTGCTTGTTGTTGTATAGGACATTCTGTATACTGTAAGTACAAATATTGCAAAATTAGTGTTATGGTAATGAAAAAGTCCAATCTGTGTGGAGACCAGTTTGAGTGGAAATGATTATAAGGGTGAAAATAAGGATTTACTGCTGTAAATTTTGATGCAAGTTACTTTGAGAATCCTAACCACAATGTACTGTACTATTTTTCAGACTGTGGCTCGTGAAAGTGGAAATCGAATGCGCAAAATTGAGAAACTACAGGCAATGCTCGGTGATGTAGAAAATTTGAAAATCAACTTCTCCAGCTTTGACCCTTTGTCCCTGCCTTTAGACCCAGAGGTAAGAAGAGTCTTAGTTATGAACATATTATAGTTTGTTATCCTTTATTAGTAGGTTATCATTATATATAATAATTTAAACAGTGTGATTGTAAGGAATAGGGTTTTTGCACTCATTTGAAAAGAAAGAATATAGTTGGTTTACATATTGACTCTGGCTTTGTTATTCAGTTTTCTTGCCTGGCTTTTCTGTGTTGTTCCCCCGCTGTGACTTAGAGTGGCATATGTTTCCAGGCACTACAAGTTTGTTATTGTGTTGTCTTAATGTATTTCAGGTGATTGTGACAGGAATCATCCCAAGCAGAGGCACCCTATTCAAGTCAGCCCTGGAGCCTTGCCGCCTCACCTTCAAGACTGTGTTGGGTGGGGAGTACGTAGCCATCTTCAAACACGGTGATGACTTACGCCAGGACCAACTCATTATACAGGTCAGCCACGTGTGTTCATATTGGCTGTGGACATTTGCTAGGAGCTAATATTATTACGTACCATTCTTGACTCTATATTAGTAATCAGTGTTGTGTACATATCACAATGAATCAGTAGATATTGTTTTAGTCCATATGTTTCTTGTAGTTTTGTGTGGTATATACCGTAGTTTTAGTATGCAAGATATATTTCAATGTGCTAAATTTTAGAGTGTAGACAGCTATAAGAAATGGAATGCTTTTAGGATTGTTTATACATTTGTACTGTCCAGTGTGATGGCTCTATTGTTAATGTTGTAAGGTGAGTAAGTAATGATACACTGCCTGTGTTTTTCTCAGATCATAACATTGATGGATCGACTGTTAAGACGAGAGAACTTGGATTTAAAGTTAACCCCCTACAAGGTGTTGGCCACCAGCAGCAAACATGGCTTAGTTCAGTTCATTGAGTCTCAAGCAGTTGCTGATGTAAGTATTGTGCCAGAGTTGTTTTTAAAGGTAGCTGTTAGTTGTTCTCTTACCATTATTATAATTAATATGGGATTGTTAGTAGATATTGAAGAATATTGGTGAATGGTAAAAGTTCAGAGTTAAGAAAGACCCCACACACCATTGAAGATATCAATGAACACTCAAGCCATCATATAAACTTTGCAGCATAATCGTGTTATGTTTCTCTTTCATATGTTGTCATCATTTTTGATACCCCATTGTGGGAAGATGTGATCCTATAATATTATGTAGTATAATTCATACTGTACATCCCAAAATTGTTTAATGAAAACAATTTGTTATGACACATAGTGAACATCCCTTCCAGGTGCTGAGCATAGTGGGATGGATGCTTAAGTGTGGCAATCTGTATAATTTGTTTATTATGACACATATTTATTATAATGTTTTAGGTGCTGCGTACAGAGGGAGGGATCCTCAACTTCTTCCGTCGGTGTGCTCCATCTGACACCGGGCCGTATGGCATCGCCTCGGAGGTGATGGATACATACATCAAGTCATGTGCCGGCTACTGTGTCATCACCTACTTACTGGGCATTGGCGACCGTCACCTTGACAACCTCCTCTTGACCACTTCTGGTAACCTTCTCCACATAGATTTTGGGTACATATTAGGCCGTGACCCAAAGCCATTACCTCCCCCCATGAAGCTGTGTCGGGAGATGGTGGAGGGCATGGGAGGAGCACAGTCAGAACATTATCATGAGTTTAGGAAATTATGCAACACTGCATTCCATCAGCTGAGACGCCACGCTAGCCTCATCCTTAATCTTTTCTCTCTAATGGTTGATGCCAATGTGCCGGATATTGCCCTCGAACCTGATAAGACTGTAAAGAAAGTTGAAGACAAGTTTAGGTTAGACTTAAGTGATGAAGAGGCTGTGAGTTATATGCAAGGGTTAATTGATGACTCCGTAAATGCTGTTGTTGCTGTAGTGGTGGAACATTTGCACAAATTTGCTCAGTACATCAGGAAGTAAACCTGATGACAAGGGGTATGTCACTCAGAAGAAAGTATTTTGTCACGAAATATGAGAAATCCTTGGTTTTGTATTAGTATGTATACTGTATTATAATAAGTAATAAAATCTAATTATAAGAGCATAAATAAGACTTCATTGCATACAAGAAAGTGTTAGACTAGTCTGCCTAGTCTTTGTATGTTGGTTTATCTATCTGTAGACATTATACTGGGTGATTCAGCATTCCATACAATGACGACCTGTAAATTTATATAGTAGGAGTGTTGCAGAGGAACAAACAGCACTTTCAACATTCATTATAGGAAAAAATAAATACAATATTGATCAATGAATAAAAAATCTAGGTGGGGTTTCCCTTTACTTCTGACCTTCCTTAATGCATCATAAGTTATTGCAACAGCTATACTATTCATCAGACATTGCATAAACAGGTTATAAATTCAATGCTCAATCACCCTGTGTAGTAATAAAACATTTCAATAATGTAATTAGTATTGTGATATGTACGGTTATCAATTAATCTATATTGTTTTAATTGTATTTCTAAAGGCCTGTCCACAAGAGCTGGCAACACTGACAAATATCCCTCGCTTTTATCAATGTTACCAGATGGTCAGATCCCATCGACCATTGCCTATAATGAGCACACTTTTTTGACTGTCTGGGCTGTCCGCTCATGTAGACAGGCCTTAATAATCTTGTTTGTATCATTCTATATTTTTGTCCATTATATTTCTAATATTCTCCTTGGTATTATTCTGATCAATAGTACGTCACTAGTACTACTAAGTGGTATTCCTAATTCATATTAGGTCCTCATCTTGTCTAATGTAGTGTATAACCATTGGATTTGTTTTTATATTTCCATTCATCCTCTTTTATTCCATCACTAACTCATTGTTCATTTAACTATAAAATCAACTATTGTATGTAAACTTTTATCCATTTCATTTCTTCAGGAAACGATAGAAAACCACACACACTTATTTTAGGGCATTTGTAATAAAACAAATACACTATTATTGTTTATCTTCTTCCAACTCTTATTCTCCAAGTATAATAATACACTCCATCAGGTAAACCATCTTTATTATAAGATACTTAAAAGAGTCTCCGGAAAGCAACCAGGACCAATCCCATAATATTTTTTTATTAAAAAAAAAAAAAACATTAAAAATATTCAATGGTTGAGAAATTTGTATTCGGGCATATCAAAGTAACGATATGCTACTTCAATGCAACTTTGTGGTCACCCTTATGCCCCCATGGAAACCCTTAGGCTCCCCATGGGCCCCCGCAGGGGCCCCGGGGGCCACAACAGGTTCCATCAGGAACTAACAGGGTGTACTTCCTCCTTGGGCCCACACCAAGGGGGAGGGGGGTCACATCTCACCAAGACACCAACACACACAGATACACATAGTCTGCACACTGAAAGACTCACCCTCCATAATGGTTGGTGTGTGTATAAGTAATGTGTTAACAGTCCGGTTGAGAAGCGGAGCCCCACACCAGTACACCAGTCCGCACAATGCTGGACCATCCACACAGTAAATACTGGTTGTGGTGTGTACTGGTGCATTGACCACATCTCTCATCTTGCCCACACACCTGTAATAACATACAAGTATTATTAACAGCTTTCCTAAATTCATTATTCCATATACATTTCATTTCTATCATTACAACACAACGGAGTTTTTACACCCTTTTCCTAATTACTGCATCTCCAAAGATAACTTCATCTCTACAGTCAACCACACTCGTAATGCATGCTAACCAAAAACAAATTTATGTCTATTGCTGACTATCTCAAAACATTCCCTACCCACCTTTCTTCCCCCTTACTTTATATTCAAACCAACTATAACTTTAAGGAATGAATTTAGGGATGTTTTTATACACTTTTACAATGAACATATTTTCCCTCTGGTTTGTATGACCTGCGAGTGTCAGACTGCCCATAGTATCATCTAGGAACATACGATACCTGTATACACTGCAGGGATGTAACACTGGTTGGTTCTTCAGCTGTCCACAGTATTAGGGTTTACACACCAAAAACCACCACCAGAATTATGATCAAGCCGCTGCCACCATCACCACGACCAAGCCGCCACCATCATCACCAGGATCAAATCACCATCACCAGGACCAAGCCACCACTACAGCACTTTATATTCCTGCAACAGTATAAATACACATTAACTGCCTTGAGGGGGGGGGGGGGGAGGGGTAAACTCTTGGAATCAGTAGACCTCCAATCAACTAAAGAGATATACAGTTGGTCACAGGAATTCTTACACAGGATTTATGGAGAGGTCATTATTCTGCAAGTACTGCAATGAATGGTCTACCAAGTGACTTGTGATTACAAACCAATTAATAATATTGTATTGCAGTTACGTACTCTTGTATTTTCTGTACGTTTTAAACCCACAAAAACAATAGTGTACGTGTGTGTGTACTAATTCTTGTGGCCAATAGTACTTCCCTTCATTATAACATTAAGTGCCGATTCCACAGTGGTTTGCTTTGGTTTGCAAGCGCCATAACAAAACATACTGAACTATGTAAATGACTCCAGAGTGATTTATTTGACAACTACACTTTCCACTATAAAACTATCGTAATAACCGAACCACCAGACAAATTGTGGATATGGACACTAAGTTTGTTGGATATAATTCCCACTGACAAGTTGGTTGGGAAGGATCATAACAAACCAACAAAGCCACTGTGAAATCGGCCCTAATAAATCTCTATACAGCAGCACCAATACCCAACCTGGGGGTGTTTGAGATTGCTGGGGTTGGGGATATAATAAAAGTTAAAGAACATAGCGCTACAGAGGATAATTAACAGGGACTTCCTAAATATATTGCACGAACATAACCCTGGTGATATTGTCTGTATTTGAAACTAGGAGGGACAGTAATGAATATAACAATGACAGGAGGGACAGCAGTTATTATAAAAATGACATGAGGGACAGCAATGAATATAACAATGACAGGAGGGACAGCAATGATTATAACAATGACAGGAGGGACAGCAATGAATAAAATAACGACAGGAGGGACAGCAATGATTAAAACAATGACAGGAGGGACAGCAATGATTAAAACAATGACAGGAGGGACAGCAATGATTATAAAAATGACAGGAGGGACAGCAATGAATATAAGACCGACAGGAGGGACAGCAATGATTAAAACAATGACAGGAGGGACAGCAATGATTAAAACAATGACAGGAGGGACAGCAATGAATATAACAACGACAGGAGGGACAGCAATGATTATAACAACGACAGGAGGGACAGCAATGAATATAACAACGACAGGAGGGACTGCAATGATTATAACAATGACAGGAGGGACAGCAATGATTATAAGACAGACAGGAGGGACAGCAATGATTATAAGACAGACAGGAGGGACAGCAATGAATATAATAATGACAGGAGGGACAGCCATAATTACAAAGTGGGTAGGGGAGAGTCATTAATACAGCTCAGATCAAAAGGGGCCTCAGTCCTAGAAAAGTTTGCTGGACTATAATGTACAGTTTAATACGTAGTCAATTCATTCTCCGGAGTGGTACAGTCACGAGCACTAATAAGTATCCAGCTGGTGTACGTGCTTCCAATACCTACCTACACAGACACTAAATGAATGCACAATAATATCTCCATTGCAATTACTTAGTTTGTAAAATGGACTGATCAAAGCTTCAACCAAACCTGTGTACTTATTAGTGCTCGTGGTTAGTGATTGGCACAGGTAGAGGCGGGGAAGTCACCAGTATTTTTTTTTTTTTATAATCGTTCGTTGTGCAGAATGGGGACTGAAACACTAAAAGAACGAATGATTGATCGATTGAATTTCTTGACAAGGTGTGAAAGCCCTAAAAAGAATAAATGGGATCATTCATCAGTTAATTAAAACTTCCTTAATCCTAATAAGGATCTAGGATCGATCGATCTATCTATCTATAGCTCTTACGCCTTCGTTCCCTCCGGGAACTCCCTACAAGGGGGTGGCCACGGCAGAAGTGTCCAGTTTTCCCTGTCCCAACACTCCCTCCTTACTTGGTCAAGCCCTACTCTGCCCCTCATGTTTCTCTCCCTTACATACTCTTCCACTCTGTTCTGCCATATAACCGGAGGTCTGCCTTTCACACCAGGTCCCACAACTTCACTTCCATACACCTTTACAAACTCCTCACCTTGCATTCTCTCTACATGTCCAAACCACCTCAGTGTATTATTACGCCTCACTCTCTCAACAATTGCTTTCTCACTCATAGCACATCTCTCATACACACTCATTACTCTCTCCATCCCACCTAGAAACTTCACATGCTGCTCTTTAGCAACTCCTTTCCACTGCACCTACTCTAGACTGTTGAGACCTACTCCATGTCCATGTCTCTGACTCATGTCAGTGTTGGCAGGATTATACCATTTTGTAGTCCCCTTTTCACTTCCATACTTGCACTTCTATCCTTCATAATCCTCCCCAGTGATCCTATGACCTGTCTAACCCTCATTGCTATCTCCCTAATTTCATTCACTCCCACTCCCTCCCCTATACTCAAACCTTGCACCCTCCAGCACCTCACCCACCCTCTTATATTCCTCTCTATACTCGATGTCATTCAATCTTCCACTTGCCACCTCCCTCTTGTCCCCCCCCCCCCATCATCCCTCCTACAGCACTCCCACTTAATTGGGATTAACATCAATCTTAGATTTACGTTAATACAAACTATGATAAATGAAAAGATTCTGAACATTAAAATAGCACAGTCATAACACTCACCCAGTCTGCTCCATGGACGGCCGACATGACGTAAAGCATCGTAGTATAGTATTGAGCGGTGCAAGGCCAAGGTATATCTCTTGGCCTTGGAGCGGTGTGTGTGTGTGCCGATATAACGTAGGTAGTCATCGTCTTCAGAGGTGCGCGTGTCGACATTAACTAGGCATCGCAGCTGTACACTCATGATATCTAATTTGACCAGGTAGTTAGTGAAAGTTTTTTAGCGAGATGAAGCCAACTGAATCAGACAATCCAATACAAGAAAACTAGTGGTTCACTGAAGAAAGTTCGGAGCATCTTTGAAACGGTCTTTATATTTAACCCACCAATTGATCAGCAAGATTTTCTCTATAGAACGAAACATTAAACTGGTTCACGGTACACTGTGGCCAAGGAATACAATAAGGAGGTTTTTCCAACTTATATCTACATAGTTAATTACCATGTTGTACATCAACACAAGTATATTAGGAATATATTGTCCACGATCTAAAACAATTGTTACACATACATCATCTGTATGTTGTCAATATATCATTTATAGAAGCAGTGATATGTTATATGTTACAGACTGCTGGCTGTGGTAGGCCTAGTTGATATTTTCTGCAATCACTTAAACACACACATATACGTCTTGCTTCTCTCACTCACTACTTTTTGGGGGGACCGGATTGCTTGCCTTTCTTCCCGTCTGCTTATCTTTCCGTTTTTCACCTAATTTATCACCTATTAAGTGTAGAATAGGTGCCTTTCCATTGATGCCCCGAACTTTGCCGAATGAAACACTAAAGCCTTCTGTTATTTGAGAGTGTCCGAGTTGCCTTCGTCAGCCCACGACTATGGCTAACTCCCAGGTCAGATATTATGTATTACGAGTGTACTGTATAGTCTTGAACGGTGTGTGTGTTTGTGTAATAGTCTTATCTTTGGAGTGGTGTAGTATTGTGCTCAACGGTGAAGTTAGTGTCCATAAGTCATTTGATATCACGTACCGACATTTAGCGAGGTGTATTATCCAATTATAACACTCAAGGTGGAAATTTGGTGTTGGTAAATCTGGAGCAACCGAATCCTCCAAACAATTCCAAGCAACAGGACACCATTATATTACTCCATCTGGTTCTGTTTCCTGGCATACTTTGGAGGAATCAAGGCACTCCAATGTAACAAAAGCGAATTACCCCCTTAACAAAACACAGGGCAGGACCGTACGTGCTATATGTTGAGAAAACACTTCACTCATTTCCTTTGTTCAATGCAGATAAATGTATAAGAATAAAGATTTTCACTTTTTATTTACTCTGCTTACTTGGTGCCGACAAATGAAGATGCATCAAGAAATTTTTACTCATGTTCAACGCAAGTTCATCACCTCATTCACTATTCACACGTAGCCTATTACAACAACTTCTCACTATCATTTCAAGTTTAGTATTTCTATAACTTTTGGAAACACATTTACTGATTAATAGTATATAACCCATTATAATTAAGGCACCCGTGATGTAGTCAGAAGATTGGATGGAAATTACAGAGTCCTTCAAATATTGCCACGAAACACGTACTCTCGTGATACGTAATCCCTGACCAGAGACGAACTGCAGGCACCACACACACACACACATACACATACCCTGCATTCGAACTCAGCCTCTATAGGTGTACTGGGTGGGGAAATGAGCAATACCAGGCGATTCGAAGCTTTCTGATCCTCTCACACTCTGGTCAGAAATTAGGTATCACGAGTGTACCGCCCATTGTGAAGGAGCTTGTTTCGTGGCATAGTCAGGAGGAGGAAACAGAAGCCTCTAATTCTCAAACACTATCACAGGGTAATTAATGAATAGAGGCTAGACACACTTATTTATACCCGTATAATTATTCTCAAGTGCTTCGTTTGACACATTTGGCCAAACCATTGATTAATTTTAATTGATTATTTTTACTATATATTTACCATTCAAGGACACTCGCTTTTCATTATTGGTAACTTTATACTAGTTCCCAAATTTACACTAGTTTTCGAAGTTCTATGGGTAATTTTCGGAAACACTGTAAACGAATAAAGCAACAAGAATTAAATTAAGCCACAAATAATTAAACGATCACTTCCCTCAATAAATAATCACCACTTCCTGTTTCTGTTGAGGTTCTTTTCACTGGCGCTGCTGATGGTAAACTGAGCAGACCACCAGACCAGTCCTCCCTCATCACCTCACTATTCCAGACATTACCCATCCACCACCACCAGCTCTGACGAAAACAGTCGGCGCATGCGTGAAAAACGGTGAAATTTGCCACGTGGAAGAAGAAGGGGGGGGGGGTGAATGAAGGAAGGGAGGGGGAGCGGACTCAGCGAAGTAGGAATTAAGGAACCCCCGTAAATTAAGTTGTCAGAAGATTGGAGATATAAGAGTCCTTCATATATTATTACCACGAAACACACACACACACCTATAATGAAGGAATTTGTTTCATGGCATGGTCAGGAGGAATCAGAAGCCTCTATACTTTACATACACGATCACAGAGTCCTTAACTTAATATGGGGTAATTGGAAGAGAGGGAGGGAGAGCTAACAGGACCATTGAATAAAACTGCTTAAGGGTCGTTCACTCGTTCAATTAGGATGGATTAAGGACCCTGTGATCGTGTATGAAAAATGGAGGCTTCTGATTCCTCCTGACCATGCCACGAAACAAACCCCTTCCATATATATAGGTGTGTGTGTGTTTCGTGGCAATATATATATGAAGGACTCATTTATCTCCTAGCGACAGTAGTTAAATATTAATAATAATATCTCCATTGGAATTAGTTCGTTGGTGAATTGCATGGGTACTGTTCAAACGTCAACTAAATTAATTAAGCTGTATTCTGTATTACTTACTAGTGCTCGTGACTGTACAATACAAACTATAGTCAATTTAATTCCTATTGTGGCTGGCTAATAATGGAGTTAACTTTTTTACATCGGAGTTGTTGTTGTATTGAAGGGAAGAATGAAACTTTTGTCTAATTCTCACAGGTATTGTTCCATTTTTATTGTGTTTTTCTTTCATACAGTTAAACAAAGGAATGAGAGAGAGAGAGAGAGAGAGAGAGAGAGAGAGAGAGAGAGAGAGAGAGAGTGAAACAAATAGGAAGAGATAGACACTGAGAAAAAAGCAGAGAGAGAGAGAGAGAGAGGAAGAGATAGAGACAGAGAAAAAAGCAGAGAGAGAGAGAGAGACTGAGAAAAAAACAGAGAGAGAGAGAGAGAGAGAGAGAGAGAAACAAATAGGAAGAGATAGACACTGAGAAAAAAGCAGAGAGAGAGAGAATCATAACACACACTATACAATAATATACAAAACACTTCCTTACACAATTATCATCCCATTTAACCAATAATTATTTCACATACATTCTCTTTAATTATTTTCATTTCTGTGTCGATTCCGTTCCACATTTATTTATTTATTTTTACCAAGTCTTTCATTAATTTACAGTTCGGTCAGTATATTTTTTTTATTCGATGCCCACACACACACTTTTGCAGGCAACTCTGGTCCCTACAAACTAAGCCAACAGGAAACAGGAGGGTATTATCTCGCTATATATGCTATTGGTAAGACTGTTTTTTTGGCATAGTAGTTTTTGCAGGGTTACCAATTCCTCTAAAATGGACAAATATAAACAAACTCATTAATTATTATTTTAGATATTTTTATACACAAGGGTTCTTCTACCGGGAGTAGGGGGACATGCTTGGGGGGGGTTGGGTTTGGGGGTGCGGGAATAGGGGGACACGCTTGGGGGAGGGGTAGAAAACCTGTCCCCTATTCCCACAACCGCCTAACCCCCTCCCCCCCAAGCCTGTCCCCCTACTCCCGCACCCCCCCCCGAACCTGTCCCCCTATTCCCGCACCCCCTTAAGGGACCCTGTGATCGGGTATGAGGCTTTGTGGTGGTGGCTTCCGGTTCCTCCTGACTATGCCACGAAACAAACAAGCTCCTTCCATGTCTGTGTGTGTGTGTGTGTGTGTTTCGTGGCAATATTTGAAGAACTCGCTAACCTCCAATTTTTCTGACTACAACACAGGGTCCCTTAATTAATAAGAATAAAAAGTGTTATATGTGATAGTCAGAGCACAAGTACTATCTTTTCAAGTAGTGAATAATTAATCTATTACAAAAGATATGTATGTATCTATGTATGTAAGACTATCAAAACTTCTCAAATACAACATGGTTAATAATGAAATACAGTACAGTCCTTTAATAAGTAGTAAATTAAGTTTGTTTGATATTAAAATGACGCTTCAACAAATATTCCTGATAACCTACATATTTATTTATTCATCTTACAAATACAGAATGGCACACACTTTAAAGAAAAAAAAAAAAAAAAAAAAACATACTTAAACATTAAAAAAAAAATCTAATCACATCATTATTATCATAGAACCAACCAGTCACACATTATACATTCCAAACATTCTTCATCCAACAAAATATTATAATCATATATTTTATACTTTTTTATTACAGTATAGTAGACTCTAAATATAAAATAAATGAATAACAATAAAAAAAATACTTGTAAGGGGGTGCGGTAGTAGGGGACAAGCTTAGGGGGGTTTTGGGGGGTGCAGGAGTAGGGGGACAGGCTTGGGGGGGGGGGGGTTGAGGGGGTGCGGGAATAGGGGGACAGGCTTGGGGTGGATAGAAAGCCTGTCCCCTATTCCCCTACCCCCTCCCCAAGCCTGTCCCCCTACTCCCGCACCCCTCAAAACTCCCCTAAGCCTGTCCCCTACTCCCGCACCCCCCTAAACCCCCCCCCACCCCAAGCCTGTCCCCCTATTCCCGCACCCTCTTAAAAGGATATAATTATGTGCTAAATTTAATCATCTTATTTCAAGGGCCTACAATATATATCTTTCACAGTCATTGTATTTGCATAGACCAGTTATGTTAGTGTTTATTATATGTGTTTTATTGTGTGTTAATTATATATGTTGATTGTGTGTTTATTGTGTGTTAATTATATGTGTTATTGTGTGTGTTATTGTGTGTGTTCATTGTGTGTTTATTGTGTAAAATTGTGTGTTTTATTGTGTGTTTATTATATGTGTTGATTGTGTGTTAATTGTGTGTTTATTATATGTGTTGATTGTGTGTTAATTGTGTATTTATTATGTGTTTATTGCATGTTATTTTATTTATGTACAGTCCTAGCCTTCATATTTTGATCACTAATAAAACCTATACATTATTTATTATATTCATTCCATTGAGTAACAACAGAGCGAAGCAGTATTCAAGAACTTCCGTGGTGTATACGACGGGTGGGTCCATGGAGAAACACTAGAGCAGTCATACCGGTACCACACCATCGTCAATACCACGGGTGTTCTTGCATACGACGCGTGGTGTCAAAGTGGCGGGTAAAAATATCCATAACAAGAGCACATTATTATTATTATTATTTTTTAACCTGGTGAAAATGCAACCGTTTCTACATATTGTATAATTTACTTATTTTTCTCTGTAAATATAACCCAAAATTTACATTATCTACAACTTATCAACACTAAAATATGCCTAAAAAAACATGGAAATAAGTCAGAAAATTGCATGGAAATAAAAGTAAACAAGTACATGTATTCCAGGTTTAAGAAAAATTGCACTATCTTGAATTAAAATATCTGTAAAAAATATATATATATAAATGAATCCTAACTCAACAAAAACTTTTCAACATTGAGTGGTAATAGAGTACAGGAATCCCACACACTAACAACAGAACCATAGGCCGATTCCACAGTGGCTTTGGTTTGTTATGATCCTCCCCAACCAACCACACTTGTCAGTCTTAATTATATCCAACAAACTCAGTCTTAATTATATGCAACAAACTCAGTCTTGATTATATCCAACAAACTCAGTCTTAATTATATTCAACAAACTCAGTCTTTATTATATCCAACAAATTCATTCTTGATTATATCCATCAAACTCAGTCATAATTATATCCATCAAACTCAGTCTTGATTAAATCCATCAAACTCAGTCTTGATTATATTCAACAAACTCAGTCTTAATTATATCCATCAAACTCAGTCTTAATCATATCCAACAACAAACTCAGTATCCATATCCACAAAATCTGTCAGGTAGTTCCATTATTACCATAGTTTCATAGTGGAGTCATCAAATTCATCCAATAATTCACTCATGAGTCATTTACACAGTTCAGTTTCTTTCGTTAGGGTGTTTACAAACCACTGTGGAATCGGCACCATAATTTTTTAGCACAATAATTCTATGATGCCTAAAAAGGGAAGTAGGGTAAGTACAGGGCCTAAGTAAATAAATAAGAAAACACTGAGGTTATTAATTAAGGACCCTGCGATTGTATATGAAAACTGGAGGCTTCTGATTCCTCCTGACCACACCATGAAACAAGCTCCTTCTATATAGGTGTGTGTGTTTCGTGGCAATATTTGAAGGACTCGTATAACTTCAATTTTCTGACTACATCACACACAGGGTCCCTTAAGTATACAAGCAGGTAAGTAGGTCAATAAGTAGATGAAAATAAAGTGGTAAATAAGGCCTGGATACCGTTGATGTTTACAATGATGTGGTAATGATACGATGACCGTGGTGTAGTGTGTCCATGGTGTCATCGTTCCAGTACCATGCCATAGTAAACACCGTCGACATTCTTGCATTAGACCCTCTGAACTGTAAGCCGAAGAAGTCAGGGCTGAGAGTGAGGGAGAAAATAATGAAGAAATAAGAGTAGGTTAGTTGACAGTGAGGGAGAAAATAATGAAGAAATATAGAGTAGGTTAGTTGACAGTGAGGGAGAAAGTAATGAAGAAATAAAGAGTAGGTGAGTTGACAGAGGGACAAAAAAGTGTATAGAAGCAACAGACTACAATACAACCTTCATACCTGAGTGTGATAAATGCCATATGACCTACAGTAAGCTACCCAACAACAACACCAACACAGGAAAAAAGGAAATTGGTACCGTACAGAGAATTGGTTGACTGGAATAAAATGGACTATAATGAGGTTAGCTGTAAACAATAAGGGTGGTATTATTAAACTATTTCTTCATCTCTATGGGTTGACTGGAATAAAATGGACTAAAATGAGGTTAGCTGTAAACAATAAGGGTGGTATTATTAAACTATTTCTTCATCTCTATGGGTTGACTGGAATAAAATGGACTAAAATGAGGTTAGCTGTAAACATTAATTATGGGTGGTATTATTTAACTATTTCTTCGAGGAAAAGTTCTCTTCGTCTCTCAGTTCCTATTATTATTTTACAATGCGAATTTAGCAACGATACATGTTTTTGTCGAAGAGTGAGATTAATAATAACATCCTATGTGTATGCTGCTTTAATCTTGATCCCACATTCAGTGCTATTCTTAAGGGACTACGAGATGACAAAAAATGCGTGTATATGCACATGTGTATGAATGCAACGAAATGAAGGGGAGAAGAGAAGAGTCACCCCAGGCCTAGAAAACCATGTAGAGGAAATAAAGACGAGGGAAAGAATGAACAAAGAAGGAAAGGAGGGACAGCAAGCATGAAGGAAATACATAGATGGAAAGGAGGGACAGCAAGCACAAAGGAAATAAAAGGAAAGGAGGGACAGCATGAAGGAAATACATGGATGGAAAGGAGGGACAGCAAGCACAAAGGAAATAGAAGGAAAGGAGGGACAGCACAAAGGAAATAAAAGGAAAGGAGGGACAGCAAGCACAAAGGAAATAGAAGAAAAGGAGGGACAGCTGAAGAATTGAAAGGGAGAAGAAAATAGAAGGCAAAGAGGGACAGCTGAAAATTGAAAGAGAGAAGGAAATAAAAAACAAGGAAAATAGAAGGCAAAGAGGGACAGCTTAAGAATTAACTAAAAAGGAATGAAATTATACCAGTAATCACAAATTATACATCACTCAGCTACTTAACCATTTACAGTATTATTAACACATTATACAACCATCCAGTAACACAAGATAATTATAATAAAGTACAGCCAGTGAGAATGTGACGTCTAAAATAATCTACATGTTGGCGACTGGTGATGGTAATAATTGTCTACTAAAACCAACATAAATAGAGTTTTTTTTTATTTAATTTGTCTTCATATTCACTTTGCCTATACTCCTTCCATTCACACTTAAAACGGTAAACTGGAGGGGATATTGAATCATCCAAACCATATCACGAAACAGATCTCCGACCGACTAGTAACAATGAGGTGATTTTGTTTCCTGGCATAACTTGGAGGAATCAGTAGCCCTACAATAAAAAAAAAAAAAAAAAAAAAAAAAAAAAAAAAAAAAAAAAAAAAAATTCTCAATATGGGTTAGATTAGCAGGGAAAAATATATATAAAGCTATGGGCATTCATTAAATCAAATACTGTAGCAGGAAGGTGGGATACAGTACATGGGTATCAGAATAGCAGAAAAAGAGGTATATATAAATTGCTACGTCACCCTCTCACTCTCACTCTCTCTGTCACACTCTCACTGGTGTTTGTGTTCAGCGCGAGGCTTTGTCGTAGTTGGACTGGTTGATGATTTTCTTTCTCTGCTTCTTGATCTGTTCCTTGAGTGTGTTGGTGCCTGGGTTCCTGCCACTCACAGGTAGGTCGTCCTCGGAGTCTGAAACGGTGACAGTCGCCGTACATTGGGTGGTATTGTTAAGGGGGTGTGGGAGTAGGGGACAGGATTGGGGGAGGTTTAGGGGGGTGCAGGAATAGGGGGACAGGCTTGGGGTGGGTAGAAAGCCTGTCCCTTATTCCCACACTTCCCCTAACCCTGTCTCCCTACTCCCGCACCCCCCAAAAAAAACCCAAGCCTGTCCCCTACTCCCGTACCCCCCTAACCCCCCCCCCCAAGCCTGTCCCCCTATTCCCGCACCCCCTTAAATTTATACTTCGTGGAAAAGGCGTTTAGTCACTAAATTCGTATTGCAAAGTAACAGGAATAAAGTGATGAAGAGATCTTTTCCTTGAAGACTTACTTTAATAATTGGCTACCACCATTTCTCTAAGTCATTGTCTCTTACAGTATTATTTTCACTGCAGTCACTCACCTGAATCAGTTTGGTATCCGGATAGGAACTCAAAGTCTTTCTCCACCTTCTCTGCTTTGGACTTTGCATCATTGTCTATTATTGATGATGAGTCCTCCAACATCTTGTTTACCTTCTCTAACGGGCTCGAGTCCTCCGTTTTGTTGGTCTTGGGTGCTGCTGACTTACTACCCCCGTCCATTTTGTCAATGTCCACTCGGTTCCTCTGTCTGGCCAGGATTTGTTTCAGTTCAGAGGACCTTGCTGTCTTATACTGTAGGTAGAGGGAGAGGATCATCGGTGAGAAGCAATGAGTAAGTAAGTAAGTGAGTGTGTGTGTGTATCCTTCTGTCTGTTTGTGTGTAGTCTGTATGTTTCAATAATACTGTACTCAAAGGATGGGCAATAATGATGACTGTAAACATGATTCCATAAATAGTAGGCTACTCTTTTAAGGGTGGCAAAAATATTAAAGGTAATTTGTTGTTATAAGGTTATATTCTGCCAAGTGCAACAAAAATATGTTTCCTAAATAGATGAAATATAGTTAACACATACATACATACATACACACACACACAGACAGACAGACAGGACACAGACACACACACACACAAACAGACAGAAGGACACACACACACACACACTCAGACAAACAGACAGAAGGATACACACACACACACACACACACACAGACAAACAGACAGGACACACACACACAGACAAACAGACAGGACACACACACACACGCACAGACAAACAGACAGAAGGACACACATACTCACAGACAGACAGACAGAAGGATACACACACACACACACACAGACAAACAGACAGAAGGACACACACACACATACACACACACACACACAGACACACAAA
The DNA here is from genome assembly GCA_033782935.1 of Petrolisthes cinctipes. Classification (NCBI taxonomy): domain Eukaryota; kingdom Metazoa; phylum Arthropoda; class Malacostraca; order Decapoda; family Porcellanidae; genus Petrolisthes; species Petrolisthes cinctipes. The sequence continues at coordinate 47,833 of JAWQEG010006403.1, forward strand.
CAAAAACACATCCATCCATCATACCCCAGACACGTTGCGTTGAACAGTGATCTGTGAGGCGAGGCGAGCACCTTCCTTGGCTCCACAGTACTCCTCCAACTGAGACTTGTCCAGTGCAAACAGCTTCTCTCCATTCACACCATCAAACTGCTTCATAATCCTGACAAAAAAAAAAAATACACAGTGCAATTAATTCAGATTTTAGTGATGGTATTTGTCGCTTATAAAACCCTTTCTTGAATTTACTCTTACCCACCTCTTATTAAATTTCCCTTACCTACCTCTTATTAAATTCACCCTTACCCACCTCTTACCAAATATCCCTTACCAAATCCCCTTACACACCTCTTAATAAATCCCCCTCTACCCACCTCTTATTAAATCACCCTCTCTTAATAAATCCCGCTTTTACCCACCTCTTATTAAATCACCCTCTCTTAATAAATCCCCCTCTACCCACCTCTTATTAAATCACCCTCTCTTAATAAATCCCCCTCTACCCACCTCTTATTAAATCACCCTCTCTTAATAAATCCCCCTTTACCCACCTCTTATTAAATCACCCTCTCTTAATAAATCCCCCTTACCCACCTCTTACCAAATCCCCTTACCCACCTCTTAATAAATCCCCCCTCTACCCATCTCTTAATAAATCCCACTTTTACTCACCTCTTATTAAATCCCTTAAGCTCAAGCCAACTCTGGACTTCCTTCGGTGACGACTGCTGATCAATGTAAACGTCAGGTGTCTTCTGAATGTCAAGGTGCGGTCGCTGTTTACGGAACGTCTCCAGTACCAACTTGAGCTCTGCGTTCATTAGGTCTGCTGTTGATTTGGCTGTTTAGAAAGTGGTTAGAAAGTTGTTAGATAGATAGATAGCTGATAGATAGATGGAATGGGTTGGGTTGTTAGAGAGGTATAGATAGAAAGTGGTTTAGTTGTTAGATAGATAACTGATAGATGGAGGGGATGGGTTGTTATTTGTTAGAGAGGTATAGATAGATAGATAGCTGATAGATGGAGGGGGATGGGTTGGGTTGTTACTTGTTAGAAAGGTATAATAGATAGATAGCTGATAGATGGAGGGGATGAGTTGTTATTTGTTAGAAAGGTATAGATAGATAGATAGATAGCTGATAGATGGAGGGGATGGGTTGTTATTTGTTAGAAAGGTATAGATAGATAGATAGCTGATAGATGGAGGGGATGGGCTGTTACTTGTTATAATGTGCTCCTCAAAAGTTTAACAATTTGTGCATAAAAAGATCCTTCACAAAAAAAATAAAAATAAAATAAAAAGGTCATGGGCTGGGATGGATTGATTGATTGATTTTTTTATATTAGGCGGCGCAACAGCGAGGTCATTTAGCGCCAGGAGAAGGTGATAGAGAGGTTAGACAGCAAGCATAAGAAAGGAAATAGTAAGAAAAGAGGGACAATTGATTATGTATTGGGAAGGAGATGATAATTAAGTCTAGTTCTGTATATACACGTTCCCATAAATACTACCTAAAGAAATACTGTACCAGCATTCAGTACATTGTTGCCAGATAAATAAATAAAAATATATAATGTACAAGTGGGGAAAACAATAATAGGATTCATATTTAGATAAAAAAAAATTGTGCAAGTGGGAAAGACAATACCAGGATTCATGATATCTAAATTAAAAAAATGTACAGGTGGGAAAGACAATAATAGGATTCATATTTAGGTAAAAAAAAAATTGTGCTAGTGGGAAAGTCATACAGTACATGTAATAGGATTCATGATATTTTTGCCAGGTTCAATAAAAATTACGAATACCTTTGGAAAATACAATACCTACCAGGATTCATGACATTTTTGCCAGGTTAAATAAAAATTACAAATACCTGTGGAAAATAAAATACTGTACATACCAGGATTCATGACATTTTTGCCAGGTTAAAAAAAAAATTATGAATACCTTTGGAAAATACAATACATACCAGGATTCATGACATTTTTGGCTGCCTGATTAAGGGGGAAGTTTATTGTTGGTAATTCTGGAGCAACTGAATCCTCCAAACTATTCCAAGCAACAGAACACCATCATTATTGTTCATCAGGTCCTGTTTCTTAGCATACTTTGGAGGAATTAAGGCACTCCAATGTACCAAAAAAGAATTACCACCTTAAGGGGATGATTCTCTTGTTGGGTGAGTTGGAAGGTGTGTGTGATTCCTCCAAACTATGCCATGAAACAGATCCTCCTTTTAGTTAAGTAACATTGAAGTCGTCTGTCTTGTGGCATCGTTTGGAGGAATCAGTAGCCCCCCTTAAGGACCCTGTGATTGTGTATGAGAATTGGAGACTTATGATTCCTCCTGACTATGCCACGAAACAAGCTCCTTCCATATATATAGGTGTATGTGTTTCATGGCAATATTTGAAGGAACTCATTTACCTCCAATTTTCTCTAAATAAATGGGTAATGAAGGTAGAAAAACCATACACGATAACGGCAACTCTTTCAATATTTACCCAATTTTCTGACTACATCACAGGGTCCTTTAAAGACAAAAAACAATAAAATAATACAGTACAGAGGATGAGGGATCTACTTACTGGTACCGTACATTTGGTCAGCGTTTCTGGGTCTGTTCCTAGGGGGTAGTACGGCTGCTACAGTGGCTTCGGGGGGAGGAGGGGGAGGGGGTGCGGGTATGTTGCTGGGCTTGGTCTTACGTGCGATGGGCGGCTCCTCGTCGTCGCTCGAATCCAGGTACATGTCTAGATGGATGGGTTGGTGGGTTGGTTGGTTGGTTGGTTGGGGAGGAAAGGTAGGAGGTTAATTGTTAAGTGTGTTGTTATTTGAGGTATAGTAATAATGATATTGATGAAGATGGTGGTGAAAAATCATGAAAATTATAATATTATTACTGTAAAATTAATAATAATAATAATCATAATAATAATAATAAAACATTTGAAACATTTGAAACATTTGAAGTAGTAATATATAACATAGTAATAACTATATAATAATAATAACAATAACTATATAATAATATTAATAATAATACAACTGTAATAACATAAAAATACAGATATTTATAGGTTAAACTAATTCCATCTGACCAATTAAAAAATAGTGACTCAAATCTCATCCAACAAAACTAAACTATAAACAGGTGAATTAAAATGTGACACAAACACGACAGATGACACAGGCAGAAGCAAAAATGTAAATCACGTTAAAATGAGAGAAACAATTAATGTACGCAAACACGATCGTGACACCATTAAGCAAAAAACACCAAACAGAAAAAATCACACGTGCAAAAAAAAAAAAAAAATTCTCGAAGAGCGAAAGAAAATGGGTGCCAAGATATATATTGTGTATAAATATATTTTTTTTCTTTTTACATTTCATAAGCCATCTGGAAATTACTATTACACACGAACACAAGCACAAACACTCACCTGAGAAGTGGGGTAGTGTGGGGGGGGAAGGGGGGAGTCTGGGATCCTTAGGGGGGGTCCGAGTACTGGGGTGTTGGTGATGGTGGTGGTGGTGGTGGTGAGAGGAGTCAAGGAAAGGAACCTAACACTACCATCATTATCTTATTATCCTTCCTAAAACTACCATTATCTTACATCCTTCCTAACACTACCATTATCTTACATCCTTCCTAAAACTACCATTATCTTATTATCCTTCCTAACCCTACTATTATTATTATCTTCCATCCTTCCTAACTAATACAATTATCTTCCACTTATCCTCTTTACTTACAAACTTCGAAATATCTGGTTCACTTACAAACTTACACTTATTCTGTTTACCATAATAATTGGCAATGAGTTTTAATATCAACTACGGAAAATCAGCTCCTACAGAATCAACACATAATAATAATAAAAATAATATCATACACTACAGAACTATACAAATTCAATAACAATATCATACACTACAGCTGAACTATACAAATTCAATAATAATATCATACACTACAGCTGAACTATATAAATTCAATAATAATATCATACACTACAGCTGAACTATATAAATTCAATAACAATATCATACACTACAGCTGAACTATATAAATTCAATAATATCATACACTACAGCTTAACTATATAAATTCAATATATATTTATGGATCACAAAAGCATCAAGGCTACCAATGTAAGGTTAAGTCGGAGAGTCGTATTCAAGAACATTCATGGTGTATACGATGACGTGGTACCAATACGATGACTCCATTGACAAACAACAGGGTCATCGTACAGCTACCACACCATCGTATGCACCACAGAGCTTCTTGCATACAGCCCTGACTCTTATTAATATTATTGCGATTTTATTTCTGTCATTACAAAAAAAATAATAATAATAATTCACGTACAGTACAGTACTTTGAAAATTAATACTTTTGTAACCCACGGTACTGTAACACACTACTACAACTTACCAATATAATCAGATAGCAAGATTTACTATACTATATTCTACTTTCCAGGAATTATATATGCTACTTTGTTTTTCTTTTTCTTTTTTCCCTACTACAAGAGAAACTATATATATAACACTGAAGGTTTTCCAAAAGATCAGCAGAGAGTTGAAAATCCGGTGCAAATGTGCAGAAAAATAAATAAAGGTGGTTAAGACACTGTTGATATTCATAGGCTACTACTGATTCCTCCAAACTCGGCCAGGCAACAGCTTGATTAATTATCTCCGCACAAAAGCTGTTTCGTGGCTTACTTAAGTCTGGAGGAATCGCAAATGCCTCCAAATTAATCTGGAGGAATCGTAAATGCCTCCAAATTAATCTGGAGGAATCGTAAATGCCTCTAATTTAATCTGGAGGAATCGCAATGCTTCCAATTTAGTCTGGAGGAATCGTAATGCCTCCAATTTAATCTGGAGGAATCATAAATGCCTCAAATTTAATCTGGAGGAATCGCAATGCCTCTAATTTAATCTGGAGGAATCGTAAATGCTTCTAATATATCAACAACATCTCAGGCCTCTTATTTAATATTATGTGGCTCTGTTGCCTTCAGTTTTTGTATATGCAGTTAATCCTTAAGAGTGTCAAATTAATTAAAATCATCTGGGGTTAGTCAAAATACAATTAAGTTGCTGCATAAATATCACCCAGAGTTAGTAATTATTTTTTTTTTTTATCTCACTTCTTTTTTAAAATTTAGTAAAAAGGAAAAAAATATTAAACTGACACTCAAATTTTCTCAGTTTTGATAATGTGGATTTAACTGTACGGTAATCCATTCATTAAAATTGTGCCATTAAACATATCCATCCATTAAATAAATAAATAAATAAATAAATAAATAAATAAATAAATAGATAGATAAATAAATAAATAAAATACTACAAGCAATAGAATTCATAGAGTATTTTTGTTTTCTATTTTAATTTTTAACTTTCTTACACTCAACTCCTGCCAAAGCATAGAAAATAATATAATAAAAGTTTGCCACAGATAAAAATGAATGGACTATACATACACACTGAATTCACGGCATTATTGACCATATGCAAAAAAAAAAAAAAAGAAAGAAAAGAAAAAAAAAAAAAAAAAAAAAAGTATATAAATAAATAATTACATGAATAAGTAAATAAAAATATAATGGGCCTGGCAATGTTGAGGACTCGAACTTTGTATGGAGTCGTCAACTTTACACGGCAGACGGGTTTTCTTGCATAAGGTCGTTTGAACAGAGGGCCATATGCAAGAACATTCATGGGGTATACGATGGCACCCGTGGTACCGGTACGACGGCTTTATTGTTTTTCTATGGGGCATACGATGGCCCGTGGTACCGGTACGACGGCTTTATTGTTTTTCTATGGGGCATACGATAACCCGTGGTACCGGTACGACGGCTTTATTATTTTTTCTACGGAGCCGTCGTATTCACTGTGAATGTTCTTGAATATGGTCCAGAGACTAATAAATTGGAACCTCACTCTCAGCTAGGGATACAAATGAGTGAATAAAGTCCCTTCCACACGAGAGGCAATAAAACGGCGGGCAGACACTGTTACCAATTTCGTGGGTAGGTGTCGGGCACAATTAAGTGGCCAATGGGTACCGGGGGGGGGGGGGGGGACTGTTTGATATGGCAACACTGGTAAAAAGCGAGAAAATGCCGCTCAGTTGTCCGTGCCCGAAGTCTGTTTGCCTCTCGTGTTGAAGGAGCTTAAAGTGGACAGATTTTTTTTTATATAACACTGATTTATTGGTGTCATCATCATAATCTGGGACATTACAAACTAAAAATTATTATCATTATCATTACTATTATTATTATTTTATTATTATTATTATTATAAGCAAAAAGAAGAATTAATTCACTTGCCACAACCATCTAAAGTTCAAATTAATTAACTGGGGTGAAGAATTAGTTATTAGGTATCTTATGTTACAAATGTACACGAGAATTCTTTACAGACACTTCTATCTCATTCACAGTGTGTGTTTGTTTGTCTGTTTGTTTGTCTGTTTGTTGTTTTAATGTGTGTGATTATAATTATATTCTGTCTGTGTCAATGATCAATATGATTATTATTACCGTATTATTATTATTTATCTATTTATTTGTTTGTTTTGTGTGATTGGTATTCTGTCCATCTCAAATATCGATACAGTACTATTATTAATTTGTATTTATAGATTATTATTATTATTATTATTATTTTTTATTTTTGTCTGGAAGTGATTAGTACAGCTTGAAATAAAGGAAAGCAAGAGCAGCGAATATAATTATTGTGTTATTGTTGTTCATTGGACATATAGCTATTTGCAAGATCCGTCTGTGAAATTTATAGCCAATTGTAAGATATGTCTAAAATTTATTACCATTTGCAAGATCCGTCTGTGAAATTCATAGCCATTTGCAAGATATGTCTGAAATTTATTACCATTTGTAAGATCTGTCTGTGAGATTTATAGCCATTTGCAAGATTTGTCTGTGAAATTTATGGCCATTTGTAAGATTTGTCTGTGAGATTTATTACCATTTGTAAGATCTGTCTGTGAAATTTAATACCATTCGTAAGATCTGTCTGTGAAATTTAATACCACTTGTAAGATCTGTCTGTGAGATTTATAGCCATTTGTAAGATCTGTCTGTAAAATTCATAGCCATTTGCAAGATTTGTCTGTAAATTTTTATAGAGTACAGTTGAGGTAAGGTAATGTGAGTCTTGGTATAGTACAGTATATATAGTCTAATAAATGTTTCAATGTGACAGTCAGCAAAGCACTTCAAACTTCAAGCTATTTATTGAAGGCAGAGATTAGTCCAAGAATGAGTCACCTGTTATATTAATGTCTCAAATTAAATCAGTGTCTTATAAGATGGAGTGGAGGGGAGTGGAGGGGAGAGGAGGGGGAGGGGGAGGGGAGAGGAGAGGAGAGGAGGGGAGGGGAGAGAAGGGGGGAGGGGGCTAGTCTCTCGGAGGGCTACTGATTCCTCCAAAAATATGACAGGAAATAAACTAAATCATGATGCTGTGTGTGTGTGTGTGTGCGAGTGTGTGTGTGTGTGCATGTGTGTGTGTGTGTGTGTGTGTGTGAGGGATAAATGGAAACATGCAACTTTAAAGGGAGATTCTCTTTTTTGTTGGTTAATTGGAAAGTGTGTGATTTCTCCAAGCTATGCCCAGGACACAGACGACCTTATTGTTATTTTAAAGGGAGATCTGTTTTGTGGCACAGTTTATAGGAATCAGTCGCCCACCAATTCACCAACATGAAAATATCCCCTTAAGGATCATGCAAAAAATATACGAGGAAGGATTAATTAAGTGAGTAGGTGGAGGATGTTGGGGCCAAATTGGATTTCATTATTCCTCCAAACTATACCATGAAATTTTGGAGAAATCTGTAGCCTCCGTTTCACCAACAACATATTGAGTTATATACAGTAATACTTTGAATACCCTTGCCAATATACAAGCTCAATACAGTACAGTATAGAAAACAAAAATAAAAATTCAGAGTGAACCACATGCATATTCATTCATTCATTCCCCTTCAAGACAAACATAGTGAAAGAAGGCAACAGATGTGTTATATGTAGGATATTTTTGCTTAACTGGTAAATGAACATGAATATATATATAAACAGAATGAAGAAATGAAACGTTTCCTCGTATACTTCTGACATCTATAAACCCTTCAATTGTTTCTGTTAATAAATGGGAAAGTACAGTGTTGGTGGTTAATTTGGAGCAACTGATTCCACCAAATTATTCCAAGCAACAGCAGGCCACCATTAATTTTGTTGATCTGGTCCCATTTCCTGGCATACTTTTTTGGAGGAATCAAGATGCTCCAATGTACCAAATGTATACTAATCCCTTAAAGGTTTTGGTTGGCCGTGTGTTCATCTGTCGTCCTACGAGCCATTCTTGTCCTCGGGGAATTTGAGTGCTTCAGAATCCACCAAACTATTCTACAAAACGGGCACACCAACTCATACTCTGACGCAGTGTGTGTGCGTGTGTGTGTGTTGCCATGAATAGTTTGGAGGAATCAGTCGCACACAAATTCCTTCACAACAAACAAATGAAGATAGTGTGGGCAAACTTTACGTCAACAACTCCCAAACCATCACAAAACAAATCCCTGAAGTATTTATCCATTATTACAGGTGTTATTATTTTGTCACAGTTTTGAGGAGTCAGTAACCGTCAGTCCACCAACAAAACCACACACTTCATAAAGCTTGGAGTGTGTAAGTATGTGTGTGTCAGTCTATAACAACTAAAACCATATTATCGATTTCTGCCGCAATAAATACCCTTTCGAAATGTCGCCAAGGATGAAAAACTATTAAGGGGATTGATTGATAGTACAGTGTTGGTGATGGAGCAACTCATAATTCCTCCAAAATATTCCAAGCAACAGGCCATCATTACTATCTGTGTTTCATGTGGTCCTGTTTCCTGGCATACCTAGGAGGAATCAAGGCGCTCCAATGTACCCAAAGTATTATTATTATCATCATCCCCTTAAGTCTTGATTGGACCAAGATAAATTGTTTACTACTGTACTTACCTTATGTTTATCTTTAAAGGAAGTGTGTAAAATAATGTTGTTGTTATTGTTGTTGTTGATGGTGTTGTTTGGAAGGAAATTAATCCCTCCAAACACACACAAAAAAAAAATAATAATAACTTGTTTACAATATATATACTGTACAGTAATCCGTTCCTTACCCAACTTTCTCCTCTAAATAAGATGCATCCAATATAAAATCAAACTAAAGGAAGCTACAAGTATAGTATAGTAAAGTACAGGTTCCATACTCCCTTATTAAAGTATTGAAGAACAAATGACAAGCAATAATTCTGTTTTAAGAAGAAGTCGACAGGAGGTCAGTGGGACAGGAAACAGTGAAGTGGGTTAGTGGGACAGGAGTCAGTGAAGTGAGTGAGTCAGTCAAGTGTTATCTGAGCGTTATCTGAGCAAACAATTAATTTTTAAAGAGGTGTCAAGTCAGATTTTACCAACGAGCTGACAAAATCTTCACCCTCACAATCTAAGAGTCTGTTTGTCATTATGTGTGACACTGTTACTTTCACCTCAGTCATTGGGTAGTATGCAAGAATAATATCCACGGTGTTGACGATGCCGTGGTAATGGTACGATGGCTTAGCAGTGTGTCCATGGAATCATCGTACAGGTACAGTCGGCGGCAGAGGTCCTGTCACCTCTCCTTATTCACCGAGACACGCAATGTTCATGGACTCGAGAAATACGCATGTTTTATACACCTAATAATCTCGAGTCTATGAACATCGCGAGCATTTGTGGAGCAAGTGAGGCGACAGGACTTTTGCCGCCGACTGTACCATGCCATCATCAACACCATGGATAGGTTCTTGCATATGCCCCTCAATTTCAATCTAATCAAAGGAAGGAGTAACTCAAGGAACATATGCAACTGAAGGCCATGGACAAGAATATATCGTCGGGTCCCAATATCCGATGCTCAGAGTACGAAGCCCATACATTTTATATGGCCGTTGTACCCTGGGCAATTGGCCTCGGGACCCGATGATATGTTCTTGTCTACGGCCGAGAATGACCACCACAACACAAAGTAAACACAACCGACCAGAATCCAACATTAGTGTCGCATTCAGTGTTGTATTTTTTTCGACTTTTTCTTTGGTCAGCAATAATTCTTAGTACTGTACACAAGTAACTCGGGCAACTCCTTCCCAGATCATATAAAAAGGACACACACACACACACACACACACACACACACACACACACACATACACACACACACACACACACACACATGCACACACACACACACACCACTACTATTGTACTACTGTAAAAAAAAAAAAAAATTCTAATGCTTCTGTACAAACGGTTAAAGTGAATATAATCTAATGTTAGTCTTGGTTAAATGTATCATCAGTATTTGAGTCAGTAAGTCTACACACTACTCTATAATGTATATATATATATTTACTGTGTATATACTGTATATGTATTTATGGACAAGGAGAGAATAATGGGGACATCTCATAACATTGCTTTTGTTTTGTATGTATGTATTATGTATGTGTGTATGTCTTCTGATATGTAATTAAAGGGATTCAATAGAAAATAATCCTCTCTCTCTCTCTCTCTATGTCAACTATACGTACTAGCTACAATAGACTACAAAAACAAACAAGTTACACTACATAATTAATTTTTACAACAGTCTGGAGAGGTAAGTACAATATCAAATCAGATCTATTCGACTTACCAATCACTAGTGGTAAAAATATGCTTCGTGTGTTTTGATTATTACAAACCACAGCTGCTGGGAATGTAAACAACTTATCTCATTTTTTTTATCATACCAGCACATAATTATAACTTCATACAAGTAGCCTATATCTTTTAAGCTATTGCCCAACATAGAATCACAATCATGGTGTATGGTTAAGGTGGATAGCACAGTGTTGGTGGTGAATTCCGAGCGACTGACTCCGTAAAAACTACCCCAAGCAACAGGCCACCATTATTGTTGTTAATCTGGTGTTGTTATCCGGGCATACTTTGGAGGAATCGAAGCGCAAGATCTACTGTACCAAAAAAAGTGTACTATCCCCCTCAACTACCACCCAATTAATTAATGAAGCCAGTTTGTTTCTGAATATAGATGCGAACACATTGCACACAGGAAGCAACATTACCCACACACACTAAGGGTCGAATGCAAGAAAAGTTACAAGAGAGACAATGGTGATGATGAGCAGTAAAATTGGTCAATAAGAATTTGTAGCAGGCAACCTTAGAGCCAATGTAAAGTCCACCGCCATTGTCAAACTCGTCACTTTTATTACAAACGTCCGTAACACCAACTCAGATGACAACAGAAAAACGTGTCAATCCAACAACATACATATACGGAAGTTAATTAAGTACAGCACAAAGTATAATACAACTAGACACAATGTATATGACAACAACATCTGTGGGGAAGCTTTTAATAATTGATAACATTATTTTATAGGCTTCTTGTGGGTCTGAGTAGCAAGGGTGTGACATTATTAATACATTTTTATTGGCTTCTCCTTAAGGGGGGTTATGGTAAAATGTTGATGGTGGTGGTAGTAAATCTGGAGCGACTGACTGATTCCTCTAAACTATTCCAAGCAACAACAGGCTACCATTAATTTTTGTCAATCTGGTTCTGTGTCCTGGCATACTTTGGAGGAATCAAGCGGCTCCAATGTACCAAAAGTTTAATACTATAGGGTGGTCCGAAAGTTTTGTCACCCCCTACCAACCATACATACACTTGCAATTAAACGAGCCATTTGTAGCGGTGACAAGACTTCCGGACCCACCCTATACTAACCCCTTTAAAGGACCCGGGGGTGTTGTAGTCTGAAAATTGGAGGTAAACGAGTCGCTCAAGTATTACCACGAAACAACACCAATTATATATATTTTATGTAGAAGGAGCTTGTTTCGTGGCATAGTCAGAAGGAATCAGAAGCCTCCAATTTTCATGCACGATCACTGGGTCCTTAAATGCTGTTGTTCTCATACATAGGTACAGACAGTCTTAGTTTACCTCTAGAGACTGTGTACTGTAGACTGTAAAATATATAACACAACAACTTGACATCACACCACAAGAGGCAGAGTGGACAATGATACATAGTGGTGGTGATTTCAGACTTTGTTAAGATTGTTTGTTTGTATCAGTTTATGTGAGTTAATACCCCTCTAAAAAAAAAACCACAAACTTGGAGTGAGGTTACCAGATGTGTTGTACTGGTGTGAGATTCGACCCTCTAAAAAAACACAAACTGGAGTGAGATGAAAAATGTGTAGTAATAGTGTGAGATTCGACCCTCTAAAATACACAAAAACTTGGAGTGAGGTGACCAAATGTGTAGTAAATTTGTAGGCTCCAGATTCCTCCAGACTATGCCACGAAAAAGATTACTCATTGAAGTAACATTAAGTTTGTCATGTTTCCTGGCATAGTTTGAAGGAGTCATAAGCCTTTCAATTCACCAACAAGATAATCTCAACAAGCCAAACTCACTCACTCACTCACTCACTCTAGAACCAATCAATGAACCAACAAACTCTTCAAGGTCTGAAATCGCCCGTGAAGTGTCTACGTAAATCATAGTGAAGCGTGAGTTTTGCCAGAGTGGATGGTGCAGAGTGGAGGTGCAGGAGGGCCACAGATGGACGTCAATCCCAACACAGGAAGGAGTCAAGGAGGCCCCTACTAGGCACACCATCCCTCACATCCCTTCAGTTGTACTTGTCACACATCTCGGTATTTAATTTATTCCGCTTGAGTCGTCCTGCTTTGACTATTGGTTATGTTGGTTAGGTCATCCCACTCTACTTTCAACAGGGCATGTAATATTATAACTGTAGTAATGTAGTTAATTTTGGCCTATTCTTTACAGTAATATCCAATAATGTGTCTTAATTATGATTTTGAAAGAAATAAGACCTGTGATTTGATTAGCTGCGGTAGAAAATTTAGCATTGAAGTCTCCAATTCATTCAAAAATCTGAACCCCTTATTATATATTATTAGTGAATTTTATGTAGTATAGCCCAGATGCCATATATTGTATACAATTTATATATCTTTAGCAGCTTACTGGGTATTTATGGTGAAAATATTCTGTATACTTTTCATAGGTAAATATATAATTTCATAGAGTGTAATAATACTGAGTGGGTGACTAAGTTATTATATCCCTATGTGGGCTGAAATATTTTGTATACTTTTAGTGAGTGACTATATCATTCTGTATACTTTTATTATTTTATATTATACCGAGTGTGTGACAAGTTTCTGGTATAGAGGATGAAGATGGCAACTAGAAATATCTAAATTCACCTTTCTTGCCCTGGCGATCCTTCCACATAGGAGGAGGGGGAACATTACCTCGCCTCGGCTCACCACGCTCGTCCTGGGGAAAATAATTATGCTCACTTGAACCCGGGAATTGATCCGTTCAAATTTCCGAGATTAATCCGAGGGGAATCTTCTAACCCCAGACTATTTTATAACCCATAATGCGATCACTACAAACAGCTACCTTATATTTTATCACTGTATAATTCCCAGAGTCTAGAGTACTGTACATTAATACCTTGTTTTTCAATGTTGTTATGGATGTGTATTATATTGAAGATGTGTGAGTGTAATTAAAGATGTGTGAGTATAATTATAGATGTGTGAGTGTAATTAAAGATGTGTTGGTATAATTAAAGATATGTCCTTGTAATTAGAGATGCGTCAGTGTAATTAAAGATGTGTGAGTATAATTAAAGATGTGTGAGTGTAATTAAAGATGTGTGAGTGTAATTAAAGATGTGTGAGTGTAATTAAAGATGTGTGAGTGTAATTAAAGATGTGTGAGTATAATTAAAGATATGTCCTTGTAAATAGAGATGCGTCAGTGTAATTAAAGATGTGTCAGTGTAATTATAGATGTGTGAGTGTAATTAAAGATGTGTCAGTGTAATTAAAGCTGTGTGAGTGTAATTAAAGATGTGTGAGTGTAATTAAAGCTGTGTGAGTGTAATTAAAGATGCGTCAGTGTAATTAAAGATGTGTCCTTGTAATTAAAGATGTGTCAGTGTAATTAAAGATGTGTCCTTGTAATTAGATATGAGTCGGTGTAATTAAAGATGTGTCGGTATAATTAAAGATGTAACTATTCACCTGTTCGCCAGTGTAAGGTGTGACAATGGTGTGTGGGACGTGTGCAGCTTCACCTCGGGCATTGACGGCCTTCCACCACTTCCTGCTGTCATCCACAACCTGTAAACAAACAAACAAACATACAACACTTAACACAAAAATACAAACAAAACCCATATACATCCTGCAACTCCCCTCACACCACTACTAAAAAAAAAATAAAAAGACCAAAATACAAAACCAACTGACCTCTTAAATAAACCCCCCAGTAAACCACTACTGTACAAAAGAAATAAAAAAAACTACAAAACTACAAAATGAATACCGGTAAATAAATAAATTAATATATAAATAATAAAACTACAAAACTACAAAATAAATAATTAAATAAATAAATAAATAAATATATAAATAATAAAACTACAAAACTACAAAATAAATAAATAAATAAATAAATAATAAAACTACAAAACTACAAAATAAATAACTAACTAAATAAATAAATATATAAATAATAATACTACAAAACTACAAAATAACTAAATAAATAAATATATAAATAATAAAACTACAAAACTACAAAATAAATAAATATATAAATAATAATAGGACATCAATCTACCTCCAGGAATTCGCCTCGTACGACGGTCAACTCTTTGTCGTTGTTTGCGGTGCGTGGGTATGTCACCTGGACAATCTTGGCTCCGCGTGCCTTGAGGTCGTTGAGCCACCTCTGTTGGTGCTTCTCAAACGTTGACTGGTCAATGGCCGAGTCCTGAGAGATGTCGCTGCGGCCGGCCTGGGGGTACTCCGACGGGGGGGTCATTGACCTCGGCCTGGGGTGGGGGGTATAAAGTATTAATAATCTCAGACAGGGGTGATGTAAAAAATATTTATAGTATTAGTATAGTATAGTATAGTATTAAAAAACACTACAATTTCAAGAGTGATTTGGGGTAGTGTGTTATTAATCTCGGTCTGGGGTGGGGTATAAAGTGTTAATAATTATTCTCAAAAGTGAGTTGGGGTATAGTGTTATAAATCTCAGTTTGGGGTGGGATATAAGTGTTAATAATTATTCTCAAGAGTGAGTTGGGGTATAAATGTTATTAATCTCAGCCTGGGGGGGGGGGAGTTGGGGGTTATAAAGTGTGAATAATCTCCAGCCCATGACTTTTCCTGTGTATGGTGACAGAAACCGGAGTCTCACCTGTCTTCTCTGGGGTAGTATCGGCCGGGGGAAGGTGACGGGTCCCGGCGATCAGAGTCATAGAAGTCACTGGCGTACTCATCACTTCTCAGACGACCCTGCCTTATCTCAGCCTAACACCGGAACAAGGGGAGAAGAGAGGTGAGGAGGAGGAAGGTGAGAAGGGGATGGAGGAGGAAAGGTGAGGAGGGGATGGAAGGTGAGGAGTAGGAGAAGGAAGGTGAGGAAAAGGAGGAAGAGGAGGGGGAGAAGGGGATGGAAGGTGAGGAGGAGGGGATGGAAGGTGAGGAGGGGATGGAAGGTGAGGAGGAGGGGATGGAAGGTGAGGAGGGGAAGGGAGGTGATAAGGGGGAGGAAGATAAGGGGGAGGAAGATGAGGAGGAGGAAGGTTAGGAGGAGGAAGGTGAGAAGGAAGAGGAAGAGGAGGAGGGGGAGGGTTAGGAGCAAGATGAGGAAGGAATGTGAGGAGGAGATGATGATGATGAAGAGGAGAATATAGGTGAGGATGGTATTGCTGCTGCTGTTGTTGTTGTTGTTGTTGTTGTGTTGTTTTGTTATAGAAGTTCAGCCAATTTATATGTAGAAACTTTATATTATTAGCACTGACTACAGAAAATATACACAACTCATACTACAAGACAGAATTCAATACCATGTTACTCAAATAATTATAAGATTATGAAGTAAAGATGTATATACTTACTTTAGGTGTTTCCTCCTCCTTGTAAGCATAGAAATAATTCCTCAATATACACAGTCATAATGGTGTAAATACTGTATGTCACTTGGCAAAATTCAATACAAATTAATCTTATACAATAGTTAGAAATGTACAATAAAACACACAACAAACGAATGCTAAAATTACGTTCTCTTAGTGGGATCCCGAATGCTATACAGTATCTAAGTTTTTCTGAGCAGGATCCCAAATGCTAAAAAAAAAACAAATCACGTCGCCTCACCTCCCGCTGAGCATTTCTGATTTCCTCGGCTCGGTTCCTCTTGGCCTGTGATGCCACCTCTGACGCCAACACACCCGAATGCTCCCGGGAGTTTTCGGAAAGCTCTGGTGCCCAACCACTTGAAAACACTGTAAACACAACACAACACAATGTTAACACTTGTATTTTGAACCACTTGAAAACACTGTAAACACAACACAACACAATTTTAACACTTGAAAGCACTGTAAACACAATGCAACACAATATTAACATTTGAAAACACTGTAAACACAACACAATACAACACAATATTAACACTTGAAAACACTGTAAACACAAAGCAACACAACATTAACACTTGAAAACGCTGTAAACACAATGCAACACAATATTAACACTTGAAAACACTGTAAACACAACACAATTATAACACTTGTATTTCCAATCGGCATATATGGTTTGGCTAACAACAGGTATTCAAGATAATATTTCTAACAACAACAACAAACATGATCCCAATAGTCATTTCAAATAACCCAAAAATTAATGACCAACTAAAGACTGAAAATTTTAGGTTACTGAATAAATGCCACTTTCACATCAAGGCACAAGAAGGAAAGGGACATTATTTATAGTACCTGGCTGATAGAGAGACACATTTATATTTCCACATACAAAGATAAAAAGGGACATTATTTATAATACCTCGCTGATAGGATAAAAGGGACATTATTTATAGTATCTGGCTAATTATATTTCCACATTCAAGGATAAAAAGGGGCATTATTTACAGTACCTGGTTGATAGCGAGACACATTATATTTCCACATACAGTACAAAGATAAAAAGGGACATTAATTATAGTACCTGGCTGATAGGATAAAAGGGACATTATATATAGTACCTCGCTGATAGGATTAAAAGGGACATTATTTACAGTACCTGGTTGATAGAGAGACACATTTATATTTCCACATTCAAGGATAAAAAGGAACATTATTAATTTTATAGTATAGTACCTGGTTGATAGGGAGGCACATTATATTTCCACATAACGATACAAGGATAAGGATAAATAGGGACCTTATTTATAGTATCTGGCTAATTATACTCCCACATTCAAGGATAAAAAGTGACATTATTATATAGTACCTGGTTGATAGGGAGGCACATTATATTTCCACATACTACGAGGGATGCACCACACGTCACCCAGACTGTGCCATATCTCAGTCTCACGGGAGGTCAGGCAGTTGGTCAGCAGTTCAATGGCATCAGCAGTCAGCAGTGGAGACAACACCTGCAACAACACACACAAACACATCAACAACAACAACAACAGGTCATCCTAATCCTAAAAATAAGATCATTCCAATAATTAATATGTTAACCTTAATAATAAGATAATCCTAATTCTAATACACTATGATCATCCTAATAATAATAATAATAATAATAATAATAATAATAATAATAATAATAATAATAATTCTAATATGATCATCAAATAATAATAAGATAATCCTAATTCTAATAAGTTCATCCTAATAATAGTATGTTAACCCTAATAATATGATAATCCTAATTCTAATATGTTCATCCTACAGTAATAATAAAAAGTTCATCCTAATTATAATAAGATACACCTAATCCTATTAAGTTTATCCAAATCCTACTACGTTCAACCTAATAATAATAAGTTAATCCCAATAATAATAAGTTAACCCTAATTCTATAAAGTTCATCCTAATCCTATAAAGTTCATCTTAATAATAATAAGATATTAAGTTTATCCTATTCCTACTAAGTTCAACACGTCAACAACAAACAAACAAACCAACTCCATCGACCGACCGACCGACCGACCGACCGACCGACTGACCTTGCTGGGTAGGTTGGGTCCGTAGTTCGAGTCCCGTGATGCGTCGACGATGAGTGCCAGGGGTGTGAAGAGGAAGTGTACCAGCTCTGGGGCATTGGGGTCGTGTATGTTGGCCTTCAGTTTGGCCTGTGTTGGGGGCGGGGGGGGAGAAGGGAAAGAAGCATCAGTCAACACTCCTCGCCGATATATATAATTTTTACATTACTACCTATAGGCCTAAAGTATATTTTTTCTGCATTATATTTTTTCTGAATTATATTTTATTTTGTATTATATTTTTTCTTCATAATATTTTTTCTGCATTATATTTTTTCTGAATTATATTTTTTTCTGCATTATATTTTTTCCCCATTTCTGCATTATATTTTTTCTACATAATATTTTTTCCCCATTATATTTTTTCTGCATTATATTTTTTCCCCATTATATTTTTTCTACATTATATTTTTTTTGCATTATATTTTTCTACTGTACATAATATTTTTTCCGCATAATATTTTTTCTACATCATATTTTTTTCATAATATATTTTTTTGTACATTATATATATTTTTCAACTCTATGATACTCATATTACTCATTACCCCTCTCTTTCTATATACAAACCCATAACCCCTTATTTATTTCCATACTTATTTATTCCCAAACCCACTCCAAAAACTCTCCAAACTCTCCACCATCACCTACAAGAAGATTGAAGGAGAGTTTGAACTTCTGGAATATGTCAACAAACTCGCGTTCTGGAGGCGGCTTGGCGCGCATTGAGAGGAGACCATCACCAATATCTTTCTTCTTGGACTTGCGGGATCTGCAAAAAGGGGGAAGAAGACTACTGTATACATATTTCCAAAAATCTCTTTCCTGCCAAACAATTCAACCATTTTTCATCTCCCTCCCGTCAATTCATAATCATCTTCCCATCGTCAATTCATAATCATCTTCCCATGGTCAACTCATAATCATCTTCCTGTCGTCAACTCATAATCATCTCATCAACTCATAATCATCTCCCTATCTTTCCATCATCTCATAATCATCTCCCTGTCTTTCCATCATCTCATAATCATCTTCTCATCAACTCATAATAATCATATCACCAACCTTCGGCGTCTCTCGAGTTCCCTGGTGGCCGCTGCTGTGTGTTGGAGTCTGGCAATGAATCTCTCAATGTCATCAAAGCAGGAGTTAAGGATGGCCACGTCTCGCTCGTACTTCTCGCTGCTGGTGGAGGAGACGTCATCGTTGTGGCTTACACTGGACCTCTCTGATCTGGGACCCCTCGCCTCACCACGAACCTCACTGTCCGCTGAAATAAAAAGATATTTGAGTGAGATATATAACCAGCCGAACCCACCTTTATTAACCTGCCAAAATGACCTTAATAACCTACCTTATTTACCAGCCAAAATGACCTTATTTACCAGTCAAAATAACCTTATTAACTTGCCAAACCGACCTTATTATACACGCCAAAACGACCTTTATTAACCCGCCAAACCGACTATCATCAGCCTGCCAAAACGACCTTATTTACCAGCCAGAACGACCTTTATTAACCTGCCTAAAACTACTTTATTTACCTGCCATGGCTGTACAGCCATGGCTGATAGTGGTGGACCAGGGTCCAAGGAGTGTTGGAGAGCAACTGAATAGAGTTCCAACAAGTGAATTTTCCAAACAATTCTCAGCGTTGAGAGAGGTTTAGAAGACTCACTTTTTCGAACTATATTCAGTTGCTCTCTAACAGTGCTAACACTCCTTGGACCCTGGTCCACCACTATCACCCATGGTTGTACATACAGTCATGAGCACTAATAAGTATACAGCTTTGGTTGAAGCTTTGAACAGTCCAATTCACCAATGAATTAATTGTAATGGAGATCTTATTGTGCATATATTTACTGTCTCTAGGTATTCAAAGCACACCTGGATACTTATTAGTGCTCGTGATTGTACGTGGATTAGATATATAGACTTGTGGATTAATAGAGAGATAGATAGAGACACAGGAGATGAATGGATGGATAGTTTAAAAGAGATAAACAATTAAAAGAAGAATGGATAGATGGATGGATGGATAGAGGAAGAGCCACAAATGTATGTTTTATTTCATGGTATGGATGAATCAGTAGCTCTCCATAGGCTCCATTTAACCCAAAAAAGAACGCATCTTTCTTTAATTAATGGACCCTGTGATATTGTCAGAAAATTGGAGGTAAATGAGTCCTACAAATATTGCCATGAAACACCACCTATATGGAAGGAGCTTGTTTTGTGGCATAGTCAGGGGGAATCAGAAGCCTCCAATACCCATACACGATCACAGGGTCCTTAAAATAAAATACACTCTAGTTATGGCAAGAATTACATATGTATTTGTGAAGGGTAATTTACACTGTTGCCAGAACCAGAGTGAGGGAGGTTCCAGTCCTCTTGGTAACAACTACAGGAAACCACAGACATACGCACCCACCGTGAGAGAGAGAGAGAGAGAGACTGTATGTGTGTGTGTGTGTGTGTGTGTGTAGACAGTATGAAAAACAAATGAGAGAGAGAGAGAGAGAGAGAGAGAGAGAGACTGTATGTGTGTGTGTGTGTGTGTGTGTGTAGACAGTATGAAAAACAAATGAGAGAGAGAGAGAGAGAAAGAGAGAGAGAGAGAGAGAGAGAGAGAGAGACTGTATGTGTGTGTGTAGACAGTATGAAAAACAAATGAGAGAGAGAGAGAGAGAGAGAGAGAGAGAGAGAGAGAGAGAGAGAGAGAGAGAGAGAGAGACTGTATGTGTGTGTGTGTGTGTGTGTGTAGACAGTATGAAAAATAATTGTGTGTTTGTGTGTGTAGACAGTATGAAAAACAATTGTGCGTGTGTGTGTGTGTGTGTGACCTTGTGGAGGGCGGTAAGGTTGGTTGGTTTGACATTTCATGGGCTGACAATAAACACGACACAACCAAACCAACACACACACACACACACACACACCAACACACACACACACACACACACAATATTAATACCACATACAACAATGACAAAATCCAATACAAATAATTTCCTCCTGCAAAAACACACCAAGATAATTATTGTAACCACGACACAACGTATGATTAAATATAACATTAGAGGTAGGATAAACACAACACAACACAACACAACACAACACAGTCCTCATATACACAACACAACACAGTCCTCATAAACACAACACAACACAACACATAGTCCTTATATACACAACACAACACAACACAACATACAGTCCTCATATACACAACGCAACACAACACACAGTCCTCATATACACAACACAACACAACACACAACACAGTCCTCATAAACACAACACCTCAGTCTCACTTCCTAACACCTCAATCTCACCTCCTAACACCTCCATCTCATCTCTTAACACCTCCTAACACCTCAATCTCACTTCCTAACACCTCTTAACACCTCAGTCTCACTTCCTAACACCTCTCAACACCTCAATCTCACTTCTCAACACTTCTTAACACCTCAGTCTCACCTCACAACACCTCAGTCTCACCTTTCAACAACACCTCAGTCTTCATCATCTTCTGGTAAGCATGTCTGGCCTTTTTAACATGACACGAACTCGTCTCATTATTATTATTATTATTATTATTATTTTTATTATTATTATTATTATTATTATTCTCTGAACCTTGGAACACCATCTTTTGTTTTTATTTTGTTTGTTGTTTTGTTGTTGTTGTTGTTGTTTTTCAGAATTGGTAGATCATATTTTTTTTTCTTTTTTTTTCTTTTTTTTCAGAATTGGTAGACTATCTTTTGTTTTTGTTTTTTCTTTTGTTTGTTGTTGTTGTTGTTGTTTTTCAGACTTGATGCTTCTTGTTTTATTTCAAAGCCTCTTTCTGTCTTTCTCTCTCTATCTCTCTC
>JAWQEG010006404.1:0-55766 GCA_033782935.1 Petrolisthes cinctipes
GTCTGTTGCTGTTTTACTTGCTTTGGATTTCATTTACTTTGGTTGATTTTCTATTCTCCCTTTATTTATTTCTTGCAATCTCCTTCCTTCTCTAAACACCCATTTCTGCACTTCCCGCCAATTTCCTCCCTTCATCCAAACCCTACCAACGTCCCCCACTCCTCCTACACCATTTCCACTCACTCCCTTCATTTCCCGCGCATTTCTCAAGGATGGGGAGTGGGGGGGGGTTCCTTTATGGAGTTTAAGTATTTTCTTCCTTTCTTCACTCAGTCTCTCTCCCTTCCTTCCTTTTCCCTCTCATCTTTCCGCCTTTTCTTTCCTTATCTCCACTAGAGTTTTCCCTTCCTCTTCCACTCTACCTGTATTTTCTGGTCAACCATTTATATTACATATGTTATCTCATCATCATTTTGTACTATCCTTTCTTTATTCTTGATTTCTTTCAGCTCCACGTTTTTCCTCTCATTCCATCTGTGTTCGTTATATAAATCGATATAATTATATATATATACTTCAAAATCAACCCCAAACCCCCCCACATCACCCCCTATTCTCTCTCGGGTAGGTGAGGGAAGTTATTACAACGTATAAAGCAATGAACCCTTACCGATCACTGGATTAAAACAGATCCGTAGGCTTGAATCGATCCCAAGGCTTCGTGTTTCATGTAATGTGATCGGTAAAGATTCATTGCTTCATATGTTGTAATAACTTCCTTACACCTACCCGGAGAGAGAATAGGGGGTGATTTTGAAGTGTTCGGATCGTTCGCCCACGGTAATGGATTTGGCTTATATATATATAATATATATATATTATAATATATATATAATATATATATATATATATATATATATATATATATATATATATATATATATATATAATATATATATATAATAATATATATATATATATAAAAGAGAGAGAGGAGAGAAGAGAGAGAGAGAGAGAGAGAGAGAGAGAGAGAGAGAGAGAGAGAGAGAGAGAGAGAGAGAGAGAGAGAGAGGAGAGAGAGAGAGAGAGAGAGAGAGAGAGAGAGAGAGAAAGCAAGCTCATCATCTGCAGAAGTAATCATCAATGTCAAGTGTTGGGGGAGGAGAGGGAAGGAGGGGCAAAGGAGGGGAAAAAGGGAAAAGAGAACGAACTGGGAAAAAGAGGAAGGGAAGAAGAAAAAAGGAAGAGGTGAAGAACGGGAACAGAGAAGATTAGAAGATAATTCCAAGGTTGCAACGAGTAATATAACCCTGAGAAAGGATACAGAGGGAAAATAGAAAAGGAAAGAGTTAGAGGGAAAAAAAGAAGAGACTTAAACGATATGGAACGGGTAGAGTAATAATGGAATGAGGAATAATGAATATAAAAAATAAGGTCTATGATGGTATGTATATAATTATATATATGAGGGAGAATGACGCAGGAGGAGTGGGAATGCCAAACAACTCCAGATGAAGCCTTACACACACACACACACACACACACACACACACACACACACACACACACACACACACACTTCCATAGCTTTACTTGCACACTTTCTTACTAACTGTCCTTCATATATTTCACTTTCCTCTCTTTGGTATTTTCCTTTCATTTTCTCCATAAAGTCATTTAATGTGTAATCCTCCTCTTCACCGTCCTTCTACTCCTCCTCCTCCTCCTCTTTATCATCATCATCTTATAAGTACACTCACCCCTTCATCGTCAGCATCAAAACACCTTGGCTTTCCCTCAAACATACCTGCAAAAACAAAAAATAAAACAATTAGGATACGGCAATCACAGACATTTATATACTATTTCTCCGCCATATATGAATATTACAACGTCCCTGCTGTACCATACATATAAATATATCCACTCCTATACAAGATATTTCCTGCATGAATCACACAAACGGAAACCATGACGGGGTTGGACTCTTTAGTATCCTGTTATCAAGAACCACAAACAGCAGGGAAACTGTACCAATACCTTTAATATAAACTTTAGTTATACGAGACATTGCTCAAACAAATATCACTCGAGTCACCTTTAAATATTTAATGAGTTAAATAGTTTAGAGTTATCAGGAGATATCAGTACGTGTGTGTGTTGTGTGTGTGTGTGTGTGTGTGTGTTCATGCAGGGTTGCGTGTTGCATGGCATGAGGATAAACAGTTTGTGTGGGATGAAGTACTTAAACTTACTCGTATTTTTACACTAATATCATTAATGCTCTTAGTGTAGAGAAGGCACCTGAATTTTGTTTTTTCATATAAGGGAGGAAGTAATTTAATCCACGACACATCACTAGATACTTTGAATGAAAGAACACACACAAAGGAATATACACAACTGTTATCTTGATAGAAAGTTTATACGAAAGAATACTGTGTGATGTGTGTGTGTGTGTGTGTGTGTGTGTGTGTGTGTGTGTGTGAATAGAGAGAAATTGTAGCAGAGTGGAGCGAAAAAAAACAGGAAGCGAACAAGATCAATGTAACACTAATATAATCACCTGGTAACGACCCTACCATCATACGGGACACACACATGATATTCATTCTCTCTCTCTCTCTCTCTCTCTCTCTCTCTCTCTCTCTCTCTCTCTCTCTCTCTCTCTCTCTTTATCAAACCCCACGAAAACACACCACCTCCGCCATACTACCACCCTAACATACGTTCTTGCTGGCATGAGAGGATTAATATTCATGGCCACCCACCTCCCAAAAGAATTCCACACATACATACATAAACAGCCAAACCCCCTCCATCATCCATAGTACCGTACTAACTTTACCATCCATAGTTTCACAGGTCCTGATTTTCCCCCTTCCACCCCTTGCAAAACATTCTACCAATACCCAGCATAGACTGAAAGGACCTGGTGTGTGTGTGTGTGTGTGTGTGTGTGTGAAGGAGCCAGTGAGTGATAAAGTGTGGTGTGTGAGTGAGTGGGGTGTGATTCTGAGAGTGCATGAGATGTTGCTAGAGTGGATGAATAAGCCGAAGTGAATGATATAGTGTGTGAGTTAGGGGAGTTAATTAAGTATGAGCAGGGAGTGTGTTGAGTGACTGACGGGTGAGGGTAAGTCGAGGGAACAAGTGTGGCTGGCTACTGTTACCATCATTAACTCAGCAGCGGGTCTTAATAAATATCGATCCAACCTCTTCTCTCTTCCGGGTTCCAGCTACTGAAGCAATACTTTTCACTTTGAACTACCGGCACTGCCAACTAATAAGTACTAGCCTGTATGTAAGTACCACTATACTACTAGGTGCAACTATTAACAAAATACCCAAATTTCTACTATTACGAGTCACAACCATCACCATAACCTCGCTAACACCAATTAATAAAAAATACTGCAAACACAAATAAAGACTGATTAAAGTTTGGTGGTATGTTGCGTTCACAATTTAGCTGGATCAAGAACTTATAAATTATTGATAGAATCTTTGGTCCAAAATATTTCTGTGTTACACCAACCATTCAATATGGTGGACGTATCCAGAGCAACTAATTCCTCCAAACTATTCCAAACAATTGATAATGTGGGCGCTATTCTTGGCAAACCCATTAGGAATCACGACACTCAAATATACCAAAAGTATACTAGCCCCCTTAAGCTTCTTTATAAGTTCATTTTACTGACCAGGACTTAAAGGGTCAAGTAGTCACACAACTCCCTCGATATCAAACTGATATTTTCTTATAGTTTCTGAAAACAGTTTCGTACACGATATCATGCACTATTCTCCCTCTACTACCTCTTTCACTTCCTCTACTTGGTCTCTTCCCTCCTCTCCATGCATCACCCTGATCTACTACCTTCCCCTCCTATTCTATCTCTCCCTCTTAGTTTCTCTCTCCCCTCTCTTTCTCTCCCACCTCTCACACCCTAATCTATTCTTTTCTTTCAGCTATTCCGGTACCTTTCCTCCATGTTCTCACGCGTTGCCCTCCTTGTTTCAGCCCCTCTCTTTGACATGTTTTTCTCAGATTTTTCCATGTTTACATTTTCAGAATATATTTCTTCTAGTCTTTTTTGGGGGTTTATAGAGCAGCACGAAGGACTGGAATGGGTAGGGAAGAGCACCATGTACAGTTATACTCACAGACAGTCTCTCTCTCTCTCTCTCTCTCTCTCTCTCTCTCTCTCTCCTTCTCTCTCTCTCTCTCTCTCTCTCAAACTTTGTGTGTGTGTTCATTAAGTATCCCTACCCTGTTACTGCTCAATGACTCTCCTCGAAAGTTGCTTACCTACTGTATATTATCCACCTCCCCGTGTCCAATAACATTATAATATATTCTTTACCTCCCCATTCTCTCTTCACCCATGCTCTGCCATCCTATTTTCCTTCCTCTCCTCTTTCCAACACACCACCCTCTCCTCCACTCTTATCCTACCTACGTCCCTCCCTCTCTCCCCTCCATCCAACACCTCACCTCCACTCATATCCTCCCTCCCTCCCTCTGCCCTCCTTACTTTCCTACCTCCAAGTTTCATTTCACGGTTCACACTACCTCTTCCTCCCCTCCCTCCCTCCCTCTTTACTTGGGCTACCAGGCGAGAGACACGAGAATGAGGAAAGGAAGAAGGGAAGGAGAGAATAGGAACGTTGAGAGGGAAAATGGGAAGAAAGGGGAAGAGAATGGGATGGTAGAGGAGGAGATGGAACAGAGAGATGGGGGGAGAGGGGAAAACCGGGAAAGAAGGGTAGAGAGGAATAGGAAGTGTGAGGGAAGGGAGAAGGAAGAGAGGATGATATAAGAAAGGGATAGACAGATTAGAAGAAAATGAAAGTGTATAGGCAAACACAAACAGAATACTGTATAATATATAAACCTGACAACATTGGGAAATTACGAACGGACAGGAAGAATTAGGAAAGGAGGGTAAAGCGAGGAAGGAGGGAAACGGACGACTCGGGTAAGAGGCAATGAGAAATGTGGAGGCGGAAACGAGGAGAGAAAACGAGAAGAGAAACGAGGCGAGGGGGAGACTAAGGAGGACAAGCGAGAAAGAGGAATCAATAGAGGACGAGGTAAGAGGGGAAGACTGCACACGACTGCAGGAAATTAATAAGGGAACGAGGAGGAGGAGGAGGAGAGGGAGAAGGGGGTGAAGGAAGGAAAGGAAAGGTACAACACAGATTAAGAAAGAGGAAGGAAGGAAAGACAGTTTGTATAATTAGTATATACATAAATTAAAATAATGTATGTATCTACGGGACAATGAAGAGGAAGGAGAAGGCAAGAGACATCGGATGCAAAAAAAAAAAATTAATAATAAAATAAAAACTAAAATTATAAAACAAACGAGTAAATGATGTTGATAGAATGTAAATAGTGTGATAAAACGACCTTATGTGGCAAAATTATAAAAGGCACGAAATCAGAGAGAGGAGAGAGAGAGAGAGAGAGAGAGAGAGAGAGAGAGAGAGAGAGAGAGAGAGAGAGAGAGAGAGAGAGAGAGAGAGAGAGAGAGAGAGAGGAGGAGAGAGAGAGAGAGAGAGAGAGGAGAGAGAGAGAGAGAGAGAGAGAGAGAGAGAGAGAGAGAGAGAGAGAGAGAGAGAGAGAGAGGAGAGAGAGAGAGAGAGAGAGAGAGGAAAATAAAAGGGGTGATTGCAGAGGACCGGAGGAAATTAATACGAGAAACGGGGAGGGAATACTTAAGTGATGCAGGGATGGGGAGAGGGGAGGGGGGTATATAATAAGAGATCCGAGGAGTGAACACAAGAGAGGAGATAAAACAAGATGATAACGAAGAGCAAAATGAAAAAATACACAGAGAGAATAAAGAATGTCCATGGAAGAAAACGATACACTGTGGAGATGTGTTAAGATAAAAATGTGGGAAAAAAAATCGAACAAAATCTACAAAACTGTAAAAAGAAATAAAGTTTCAGCAAAGAAAATATAAGAAAAAGAAAGAAGAGATAAATAAGGTAAGACATCAGAGAGATTAAAAGAAATTAGAGGTAGAGAGAGTTAAACTGGAGAGCTGAGTGAAGATCAGGATGGAGAGCTGAGTGAAGATCAGGAAAGTGAAAAAGTGGGCGAGAAGTTGAGAAAATGTGGAGATGGTCTGTGGAATTAAAAACAAAGACGATGGAGAAATGTGAGTAAGAAGATGCGAGTAATTGTGAGTGAGATGGAGAAATGTGAGTAAAAGGAACATGAGGGGGAGAATAGAAGGGAGACCGTGGAAAGGAAATTGGATAGTGCAAAAGTGAAAGAAGAATAAGGCAGACGAACAGAAGACATAATAAAAAAATAAGTGCAGAGAGAAGGAAGAGAGTAATGCAAGGTTAAGAAACCGGCAATGAAAAATAAAGGACAAATAGTGAAACATTACATGGGAAAGACAACACAACAGATGAGAAACGAAAATAGTGTAAAAACAGAGTAAAGGAAAAACACTGACAGAGAATGGGAAAGGAAGGCTGCATAAGGCGGAAAAAGAAATGTCCAGAGGAAGATGAAAGTTGAGGAGAAAATGGGAAACTAGTGTGAAGGCGAGGATAGTGGTGAGGAAAAGAGGGGTTGAGGGGGGAAAGAGGGTAAGGAGGGACAGAGGGAGTGAAGGGACAGAGGGTGGAGGAGGGACAGAGCCACAGAGGGGAAGGAGGGACAGAGGATGGAGGAGGGACAGAATGTGGTGGGGCGAAAGAGGGCAAGGAGGGAAAGAGGGCAAGGAGGGACAGAGGGCAAGGAGGGACAGAGGGCAAGGATGGACAGAGGCAAGGAGGGACAGAGGGCAAGGAGGGACAGAGGGCAAGGAGGGACAGAGGGGTAGGAGGGACAGATGGGTAGGAGGGATAGAGTATGAGGTGGGCCAGAGGGAAGGATGGAAGAAAAAAAAACCAGTCTGGAAGAAGACGGCAGAAGAGAGGAAAATGAATGGGAAATGGAATAAACCGGAAGGGAAAAAGAGAAGTAGAACAGATGGAAGAAGGTTGTTTTACCATATGGCGATGTCATGTCAGCAGGCGTAGTAGTGGTGTTGGTGATGAGGAATGAGGTATTCTTTTTAAAGGTGTAGTAGAGGAAGAAGTAATGGAGGGGATGGTGATGTTGGATGAGAAAGAGACAGTAGCAGTATGGTTGGTGGTGGTGGTGGTGTTGTCTGATGGAGATAACGATATGGTTGTGGTGGTGATGTGAGGTGGTGATAATTAAATGGTGATGGTGGTGGAACTACAGATGTGAACTGGAGGTGGGACGAAAAAAAAAAAAAAAAAAAAGGTTGAATGCGCAGCTTTATCAACGCTTGGTAATTCCCCACAAGTTTTCCCACTGTTACCGCTCGTGCCTACCTGCCTCCTTCCTTCCTTCCTTTACTCTCCACTAAACATCCCTCAAGTCATAACTATATACTTTTCCTACCTTCTCTTTCCCTATATCTCCATCTGACAATCTCTCTGATTCTCCACTACCCTTCTACTTATCACATTCTCTCTCTCTCTCTCTCTCTCTCTCTCTCTCTCTCTCTCTCTCTCTCTCTCTCTCTCTCTCTCTCTCGTGTCAGACTTTCCTAGAACTCATTAACTCACGAGGTAAAACATTGAACAAGTAAATATACTGTATCTCTCAATATACAATATGAAACACTCGGCACATGCAATACACAACCACTGAAATATTTCTGTACGGTTCAACAAGTAATTAGCCTCACACTGATGTACTGAACACACCACATACTGAACTGAACTTAGAGAGTGAATTACACATGAGGAAACAATGACGACACACAGCAAAGTCAACAAATAAGTTACATACAACACCTGAACACTTGTATTATAATATACTGCTGGATGGACTTCTGCAGATATATTTACACACACACACACACACACACACACACACACACACACACACACACACACACACACAATCTGGGGTACGAGTACGGGACGCTTTATATGGATTACGTAAATAAATATAAATATGTCTGGAGCGGAGCACTTTAAGCAGCCGTTCTAGGAAACCACACACTCCTCTTCCTGGTAGTGCAGAGGCGGTATACAGATGAAGAAAGGGAATTATGAAAGGACCAGAAACAATAACAAGATGGAAAGGTAGCTTAACGTTACACAGTTGGGAGAGAGAACTTAGATGTGTCTATAACAAGCATTAAGGAGAAGTAAGTAAGAGGTCGAACTACACTACGTTGCCGCGAACACCACCCCCCACCACCACTTCAATAACTACCCCTTCCAACACCACTACTTATCAATAACATATCAAAACAATCAGTGAATGCAACTATTAATTATATATCAATCACTTTTCTCAATGCCTGTAATACATCAACCACTGCTGCTGCTACTACAACGGCCAAAAGATGCAGCGACACAAGTATTTCCTTACACAATGGGTTACATAAGCACCAACTTAATTACTATTACTCATACACGGTAATCAAACCAATAAACAGGTATATTTTTCCACTACCGGTGTCACCACTATACAACAACAGACAACAACGACCTTTAAAGGTTACTAGACTTTTGTAACTGAGAGTGGGAGTCCAACACCAAGAGATGAACACACACACGTATGCACACTCACCAGGTCCTCACCCCTGAACTGTACCAGACGGAAGTGGTCTTTTCTTTTTGCTTTAAAATAGTTATACTGACTGTCTACATACTATAGAAGAAATAGAAATATCCATGCATACATTGGTAAAGGGTTCTTACATATCGTTCATTTTGTTCCCCACCTAAAACTTCCCCTTAGTTTCCCTCCCTACCAATCGTCCCAACTTTCTCCTCTCCAAACACCTCTCCCTCTAGTCCCCCCCCCCCCTCCTTACCTTCCCACTACGGTACTCTGTTTCCCAGTTTCTCCCTCCTCCCCGCCCTAACCCCCTCTCACCAGTTCAAGAGCCAGGGAGTAAATACCACAAGCACGACCAACAAGTGTGGGGGTAGGGAGGAATTGGCCGCGGGGAGAAAAAGAAGGATGAAACAGAGGAAGAGAGATGAGACGAAGGGGAAAAACTAAAATATGAAAATCCACCAGAGAGATGAGAAGGAGGTAAGTGGAATGGAAAAAATTAGAAAAAATGTTGACTGTGGGTAAAGAAAGACACAAGAATAAAATATACACCAAAAGAAAAAGAGGGAGGGATAGTGAAGAGAGAAGGGCAAAGATAGTAGTGGCAGACCGAAGAAATTTGAGAGAAAAGCACACATGAGAAATCATAAGGTTTCTCCCTACCTGACAACTACTGCACACCAAAATACCGAGAAATGCTTGAAATACCGCGAATTCAGATTAAATAAAGGGGAGGAAGGGAGCTGCAACGGTGGGAACCTGAATTTTATACATATCTCCACTATGTGATAAAATATGCTGTCCTAGCAAGTCAGTTCAGTAAGTTTAAAGAATTATTATTATCATTATTATACCCCTTTCACTTCCTGAATATGCTCTGACCAGGACAGCATTCCTCTGGGGTCGACACACTCCAATTATTGTTTGATGTTGGGAAATTTAATGGCATGGATTGAGAGGATGGATGGAAATTGAGGGTAAGAAAGAAAACGAGGGGTATGGAACAGAAAAATATTTAATGACAGAGATAGCGCGAGAATGCAACAGGAAGTAACATCTGTTTCGTCCTCCTCTCTCTCCTCTTCCTCTTCATGCTGTCACTCTCTTCCTGCCCCATGCTTGCTTTCTCCCCTTTACTATCGGTACCACCACAAGCTATTACTACCACCACACAAAAACCATCACGACCATTACCACAATCAGCGTTCCGTACCACATGACCCACCCTAATCGATACCACTTACCTCACAACTGGTACCACAACAACACAAGCGAGACCAAACCACTACGTGTGTGGCAACTCAACCACCAACTCGTTGTTACGAGTAAAAAAAAAAAAAAAAAAAAAAACATACCAGGCTACCTCCAACTCCTACAGCTGTTCTCAAACAAATGCTTCTTTTAACCACATAGTCTACTTGTGGCAAAACAACTATTTCCTTATCATAAATACCCAATACCATCAGAAAAAACTAAAATATCTTCCTCACAACACAAAGACATGAACAACCATCACCTAAAACCTTCCCTGCACACACCACAACAACCATTACCAAGCCACCTTACATTAAACAAAATATAACAACTATTATCACAATTTACACGGACGTAACAGACCATTGTTACCTAACAAACTCAACTATCATTGTTATCCAAAATTGCAAGCATATAAACTACAATTTAGAACTTCTTACTTTAAAAAATACAAATTACCACAAATACTAAAACAGCTGCACCTGCGTGTATTTACCTACCTACAGTAGTTCGGTATCCCATCACAACAACAACTATTACACCACAACCACACAGTGTAAGAACAACTAATCAATTGAATCTACCACTACCATTCATGTCTACATCGTCCATAACAATGAGCACTCGGGGGAACCACAACTACTACCAGCATCTTTCCAAAGCTACCACGATACCACCAGCACACTAGCAAGATGAACAACAATATGTACGGAATACCAAACAACTCCTACAGACTCAATCAAAATAAGAACATCTAACCCTTACATAGATACACGAAACATTACTACTACCACGAGAAACCACAACTAGCTTTTCCACACTTACAACACACACCAACACAAGGACCACAAGTAGGGGAGGGGGAGGGTGATGGTGAGGGTAAGGGGGCGGGGGTGGAGGTAGTGATGCTGCTCTGGGAGGAGACTCAGTGACATAAATATCTTGCAACACTGCCAAACATTCCACTTGTATCTTACCCCTCTCACACCTCTCACACACACACTCTCCCTCCCTCCCTCTACACACACACACACACACACACACACACACACACACACACACACACACACACACAGAGCAACGCACGACACACAATTGTCACGAAAGTTTGAAGACGGTCACGCAACCTGAGGTAGTTCTCTCTCTCTCTCTCTCTCTCTCTCTCTCTCTCTCTCTCTCTCTCTCTCTCATATATAGGACCTGAGTGAAACTGATGAACAAATGAAGTGTGTGTGTGTGTGTGTAAGAGAGATGAATACAAGGGAAGGATAAAGTTGGAAAAGAGAGAGAGAGAGAGGGAGATAGCGATGTAGGCTAAGTGAAAAGGGGGGAGTGCGGCGAGAGATAAGAATGATAAGGTAAGGTAAACAAAAGGACACAATAAACACTACCACCTTTACCTTGCCTACATCAGTCCTATCCTACACTACTTCTTGCCCTCTTAGGCTAATACAACGACGTAGTAATAACCACCGCTCGTATATATTATTTACCAACACTACTGATGACGGCTAAATGATAAATTGCCTTATCATTTTTACTCTTTCTAAGGTTCAAGGTGAGTTATGTAATGCTGGTGTTGTTGTCATTGCTTACCTACACGTTACTACTATAGAGCCAATATATAGCTATCTATCGTTGTCAATCTTCACTGATTTATTGTAGTAATTATTAATATTTCCTACATCCAACATTCAGGTCACTGCTATAGAACTACCATTATTATCACAATACTTTAATTAATAGCAACAACTCCTTCCCAGCTCAATACTATTATATTATTTACACTTATCACCAACAGAAATCTCTCCCCGACTCTTTCCTTTACTATCACTTCTTTCTCCATCACCACCATTCTCACACAATTCCTCTTCTAACTATCATCACCATTATTCCCTCCTCCACCATCACTACCAGTCTCATACACAACTCATTCCATTACTATTACCACAATCATTCCCTCCTCCACCATCAATCTCTCTCAAACTCCTTCCCTTACTATCAACACCAACATCCCCCCCCCCTCCTCCTACTCCACCACCACTATATAATCTCTCCTCAACTCTATTACTATCATCACCACCTTTCCCTCCGCCACTACTAGTCTCCTACCACTCAACTATAGCCTACTGGCCCTGCACTCTAAACACAGCTGGAGGTGAAGCCATAGAGAGGGGAACACACTTACCTTAGTCACCCACACAGCCACACCAACACAGAAAATTGGAGAGGGCGGAAGGAAGAGCAGGGATGAAAAGAGAGGAAATGTAAGAGGGAACAAGAGGAGATGAGAATTAGGGAGACAAATGTAATGTAGAGCGCAAATAGTAATACATTTAATAATTAAAATATAAGATGAAATTTGGGCCAATAAATAACAAGAAGCACAAAGAAGAGCAAGCTGAGTATAAACACTAACGTATTCGCTAAGAGAGAGGGAGATAGAGTAGAAGGGCACATATACACACGTGCCGATATACAGTATATATATATATAAATAAAGTGTAAGAGAAAGCAAGAGAAAGGCCAGAAAGAGCAGGAAGGAAAAGAGATAGTAGACAGCTGTGGCGGCTTGACAAGTAGAGCGAGACAATGAACACACACACACACACACACACACACACACACACACACACACGAGGATATAATATATCAATTCCAATGAAGAGTAAAGACAAGGGAAAGGAATACAAACATTACACAAGCTGCAAAAAGTGAGAAAGAAGGAAACAACGAAAGGGAAAGAAAGGAATGGCCGGGGAGTTTGGAACGAAGGATAAAGAGTGGAACCAAACAAGGGAGAGATTGGAAGGAGGTCAAGAGAGGGACGAAATAACCTGAAAGAGCGAAAAGTAGAGACAAAAGAAAATAGAGAAAGCAAGCACAAAACGGGGGATGGAACCCACGGACGGTAAGAAAGGAAGGAAGGAAGGAAGTGAGAAAATCAGAGTACGGAGGGAGAAAAGTTGTAGAGAGAGGACAGAAATGAGAAAGCCTAGCATCCAATAAATATGTGGAGGGAAATGGTGAGAGAAGAGAGGGTGGAAGCTAACGAGGAAAGGAAGAGAGAGAGAGAGAGAGAGAGAGAGAGAGAGAGAGAGAGAGAGAGAGAGAGAGAGAGAGAGAGAGAGAGAGAGAGAGAGAGAGAGACACAAGGAGGAAACTAGCGGAAAGATGGAGGGGAAGGGTAAGGGACGGATAGAAGGGAGGGGGGGGGGGAGTGAAGGGAAGAAGGGAGAGGTCTATGCGAGTGAAAAAAAGTCTGATATTAATAAACGAACTAATGAGGATGGGAAGCAGTGGAAAGAAACTGGCGAGTTGAAATAGGATAGCCATGTAGCCACGAGTACCAGATAAGGAATGCTAGCGGAAATGAAAGACAAGGAAAACATGGGAGGGAGGGAGGGGAGTAAGGGAGAGAGATGAAGGAATAGGGGGAGAGACGGAGGGAGAGATGAAGGAATAGGGGGAGAGACGGAGGGAGAGATGAAGGAATAGGGGGAGACAAAGGAATGGGGGGAGTGACAGAGGGAGAGATGAAGGAATGGGAGGAGAGACAGAGGGAGAGATGAAGGAATGGGAGGAGAGACAGAGGGAGAGATGAAGGGATGGGAGGAGAGACTGAGGGAGAGATGAAGGAATGGGGGGAGAGACAGAGGAAGAGATGAAGGAATAGGAGTAGAGACAGAGGGAGAGCTGAAGGAATTGGGGGGGAGAGACAGAGGGAAGAGATGAAGGAATAGGAGTAGAGACAGAGGAAAGACATGAAGAAATAGGAGTAGAGACAGAGGGAAGAGATGAAGGAATAGGAGTAGAGATAATAGGAGAAGGGAGGGGGAGGAGTTAGGGCTGTAAATGAGAGGATAAACCCTCCCTCTGGATTGTTATCTGGCCACACACCGACGACAAACCCAGCCACCCACCCTGCCACAACCAACCACCCACAGCCACCATCCAATTACATCAAATATCATAATAAAACACTGGCTAACCTCGGACATAAGCAACACGAGTAGTGAAGAAATATAAATGTTCAGTGAGTGACAAAATGAAGATAAAATGGAAAGTTAACCACAAGGAAGAAAATGAACGATGAGCAAAGCGTAAAGAAAGGAGAGAATAGCAGAGGGGAAAAGGGGAAAGAAGATAATGTGACGCAAAATTACACAGGAAAAACATATACCAGACAGCCTTTTAGCCCTTAACATGGTTTGTCCATTACCTAAATGACAGATTTACTTTATGTGATGGAGTAAAGAAGGGTGTATTGAAAAAAGGAAAGGAAACGGATGCGTAAAAACAGGTAAAACAAATGAAGTAATGACGAAGTGGATATGGATAAAATGAGGAAGAACAATATAACAGGTAAAATGAACACACACACACACACACACACACACACACACACACACACACACACACACACACACTCACACTCACACTCACACTCACACTCACACTCACACTCTCTCTCTCTCTGTTTAGTTCTTTGACCCGTTCCGCCTCTTACACCGCACTCATTTCATCTCCCCGTTCCCCCCCTCCATTCTCTCTCCACATGTCTCCCTCCAATAAAATGTTCCGCTCCCTCCACCAACCACTCCATGTCCAGCGCCCCCTCCTCCTCTTCTCAATAGTCCCTCCTTCCCTCCTACACCTCATCCTCTACTACAATAAACTTTCTTCCTATCTCTCTCCCTATTTCCACAGTTCCACCTAAATATTATTACTACTATCCCTAACCATTTCGTCCCCTTTTTTTATGCATAGGTGAGTGACCTATCTAGACTCTATTATTTAGTAGTCCTGTCCTTATTTTTGTCTTGTTTACGTACAACAGTTGGTGGTGGTGAGGACAATTATTATGGTGTGGTGTGGTGTACAGAGTGGGATTCTATACTGTATAATTATGACCAGCTTTCTAATGGTGCTTTATTATAGGGTGTGTGTGTGTGTGTGTGTGTGTGTGTGTGTGTGTGTGTGTGTGTGTGTGGGAGGGATACTAAAGTGGTGTGTGTGTAAGAGGGAAACTAAAGTGGTGTGTGTGTGTGTGTAGCTTAGGAGGGATATTAAAGTGGTGTGTGTGTGTGTAGGAGGGATACTAAAGTGGGGTGTGTGTGTGTGTGTGTGTGTGTGTGTAGGAGGGATACTAAAGTGGTGTGTGTGTGTGTGTGTGTGTGTGTGTGTGTAGGAGGGATACTAAAGTGGTGTGTGTGTGTGTGTGTGTGTGTGTGTGTGTGTGTGTGTGTAGGAGGGATACTAAAGTGGTGTGTGTGTGTGTGTGTGTGGTGTGTGTGTGTGTGTGTGTGTGTGTGTGTGTGTGTGTGTGTGTGTGTGTGTGTGTGTGTGTGTGTGTGTAGGAGGGATACTAAAGTGGTGTGTGTGTGTGTGTGTGTGTGTGTGTGTGTGTGTGTGTAGGAGGGATACTAAAGTGGTGTGTGTGTAAGAGGGAAACTAAAGTGGTGTGTGTGTGTGTGTGTGTGTGTGTGTGTGTGTGTGTGTGTGTAGCTTAGGAGGGATATTAAAGTGGTGTGTGTGTGTGTGTGTGTGTGTGTAGGAGGGATACTAAAGTGGTGTGTGTGTGTGTGTGTGTGTGTGTGTGTGTGTGTGTGTGTGTGTGTGTAGGAGGGATACTAAAGTGGTGTGTGTGTGTGTGTGTGTGTGTGTGTGTGTGTGTGTGTGTAGGAGGGATACTAAAGTGGTGTGTGTGTGTGTGTGTGTGTGTGTGTAGGAGGGATATTAAAGTGGTGTGTGTATATGTGTATGTGTGTGTGTGTGTAAAGCAGGGATACTACATTGTGTGTGGGTGAGAGATTTGGTTCACTGCGCCCACCTGTGTGTCCAACCTGAGGGAAGGTGTGTGTGTGTGTGTACTGTCACTGGCAGGCAATACAAATGAGAGATTGGGGGAGGAGGGGGTAGAGGGGGAGGCCTTGACAGCTTTAATCTGACTCTCCTGGCTCCTCCCTCTGGCTAAACAACCAGTGAGAGAGAGAGTGAGAGTGACAGAAGGGGAGGAGGAAGGAAGGAAGGAAACCTAGGATAAAGTGGTAGAAAGGAAGATGAGGAATATTGTACGAAGGAAATGAGTGACTACAAATGGAAAAACTTAATGGAAAGATACTGGCCCAGATGAGGAGGTGAGAAATGGTTTAGTTAGGGTGTGTACAAGACAGTGAATGAGGGAGAGGTGAAGAGATGGAAACCGGAAAGAGAAGTACACGAGGGAGGGAGTGTACGGGGAGAAGAGAGAGTATTGTATATCGCACGTTAGGTTACAACTTACAATAAAAGCAGCATGAAATATACATAGCTCATTCCCCCAACCCCTAGCATCCACACACATGACAATGGGGACAGGTATGACAGGGATAGAACGGTGGGGAGAGACAGGAGCAGGGGAAAGGACTGGGAGGAAGAGAAAATAAAAAGGGCGAGAGAGTTACGAAACAACCATTGACCATTCCTAAATTTCCGTACCCTTTTCACTCCCTTCTTTACTTCCTTCCTTCTCCTTTCCATACCTCTCTTTCCGTTACCCATACCTTTCAGCTCCATGTCTTTCTTCCACTCCCTCGTTCTTCTCCTCCCCTCCTCTCTCCTCTCCTTCCTCCCTCCCTCCTTGCCTCACTGTTTACTCGGTCAATAACCATCGCCCTGAGTACCACAATCACCACCACAACTACCACAACCACACAAGTACAAGTAACGTAATTCAATATCACCCCCTCCTACCATTTACCAATACCACAATAAAAGGAACCATAAAATCAATATCACCACAACCATCAATCACCATAAGTACTACAATCACTGCATGGCCCTAAAGTAGCTCTGGTATCATAAACTCACCTTAACCATGTGTCCCAAAGCCATCCTGCTACTTATTGTAACAAAATCCAAGTAACATTATCAAAAGCACCTACTGTTAACAGATTCACACAGCCATTTCTATAACACCTACCAGCACAACTACAAGTCGTAATCACGATCTCTATAATTACTAAAGAATCAGAAATTATCCATATGTACACAGTTCCATGTAAATACACGTTATTTCACATTTCGCCACCACCACCACGACTACTACTACTACTACTACTACTACTACTACTACTACTACTATCATAATTACCACCACAAGTGTTTGAGGAAAAATAAAAAAATATGGAGGGCCATAAAAGCGTATTATCCATGCTAGTTTTTTTTTCCAGTATCGTGTATAACCTTGGAAAATGGTGACATGGGAATGGAGGAATCGGGGGATGGAATGGTGAGTTGGGAGTTGGATGAGAAGGAAGTAATGAAGAGAAATGAAGAATGGGGTGAAGGGATGAATGGCAATGGAGAAATTTGAGAAGAGAAAAGGAATGGGAGGAAGAGTAAAGGGGTGGATGAAGGTGAGGGGAGTCTGTGTGCGTGTCTGTGTGTGTGTGTTACTCCCACTTTCAGTTCACCCCAATCACACCTACTGAGGGTTTTTCCACCTAACATAGCAACCAACTGCCTGTACTATGAACAACCTCTTACCGTAACCAATCCACACACACCCACCATCAATCATACACCTACTGCCAACCAGCCATAACCCTAGCATCATTTATTCACCCACTATCACCATGCCATAACCACTATCATTCATACACCCACTACCGACCCACCATCACCCACTACCAACCCACCATCCACCCAACATCATTCATACACCCACTACCGACCCACCATCACCCACTACCAACCCACCATCCACCCAACATCATTCATACACCCACTACCAACCCACCATCCACCCACTACCAACCCACCATCCACCCAACATCATTCATACACCCACTACCAACCCACCATCCACCCACTACCAACCCACCATCCACACACCATTATTCATACACCCACTACCAACCCACCATCATTCATACACCCACTACCAACCCACCATCACCCACTACTAACCCACCATCCACCCACTAGCATTCATACACCAACCAACACAACATTAAGTGAAATAACGGTACCAACCAGTCCACCCACTACCATTCATATACAGTACACCCACTACCACCACCACCACCCAGGCAACAACCCACACCACTGCACCCACTACCACCACCCAGGCAACAATCCACCACTGCACCCACCACCACCACCACCATCTACCTACGTCCCAGTAAAGCACGAGCGGGTAGGATAAAGGCTGCTGGTCTTTGTGTCGACCCATTACTGTATTAAACTCGCCCCCCTCTCTCTCTCTCTCTCTTTCTCTATCTCTCTCTCACTTTCTATCCCCCCCTCCCCCCATTTCTCCCTCCCTCTCTCTTGTTATATATTATACTACTTCACTCTCAATGTCTCTGTGTACGCCTTACTCTCACACTAACTCACCACTCTCACTTTACTCCTTGTATAAATTTTCTCTATCCTGTCTTCATACACATACTTTTCCTCTACACAATACAGATACGCACATTACACAACGCATAGCACCCAAAACAATACGTACAATATAATACACTAAATAACAAATTCCTATAATATTCTGTCGTGTACCAGCAACATACTTTATATCTCAACAACTCTACATACACATTCTATACACCACAGAAACATAAAAAAAAAAAAAAACATTATAATATACCTACAAACTTCTACACATTGCACAAGACTCTCACCTCACCAACTGGGCCTTACCATCACTATCACAATGCTTATGTTCGTCTCACACTTTCTCTTACACATTCTGGAGGCACCACCACTTTCACTCTCACTCTCACTCACATACACAGACATATTATACGTACAGCACATGCACACACAGAAATTCCATACACATTCACACCAACACACGCACCCGATCATATCTCTCTCTCTCTCTCTTTCTTTCTCTCTCTCTCTCTCTCTCTCTTACACACACACGTATACTTGCATCATAAAGGCACAAACTCTCATACACACACTTTAGTTTACACACACTCCCACAAACTTTCTCGCTCTAAGTATACACATCTAATTTATATCACGTACACTAGCCTCTCTCACTCGGC
Source organism: Petrolisthes cinctipes (assembly GCA_033782935.1). Taxonomy (NCBI): domain Eukaryota; kingdom Metazoa; phylum Arthropoda; class Malacostraca; order Decapoda; family Porcellanidae; genus Petrolisthes; species Petrolisthes cinctipes. The sequence continues at coordinate 18,853 of JAWQEG010006404.1, forward strand.
CTTACCTCTCTCTCCCCCTCTCCCCCCTTGTGTTTCTCTTACACCCTCTGCACCCTTCCTCTATCCCACTCTCAATATAACGCTGAATCGCACACACGCAAACAATTCGATATGAAGCTCAAACACACACACACACACATACACACACACACACACACACACACACACACACACACACAACCAGAATGATAACTATGTACATACAGCAATACAACCAGAATGATAACTATGTACACCAACTAACATAAATTTCAACAACAACAACAACTAACATAAAGCAATAATACATCACCATCGTGCCCTATCAATACAACCACCTTCACCATTAATGTATATTCACCAAACACAGGAGCCACCACCACCAGTACAACAACAAGCACTACCACTACTATTCTACTTATACCAGCACTCACTCCCCTTCAATATAACTATTATCCATATACTACCACAAGTACTACCCTCAACATCACAACAGACCAACACGCACCGACTATCAATATATACCATTAATTTTGTTCCTGTTCTTTGTCGTTCTATCCAGGGTATAAATTTTATCCCCCACCTTGTCACGCTAATAATGACAGAAGGGGACGAATGGGGGGAAAGGGGGGTGAGTTCAGCTGGGCAGAGGGATGAGGGAGTAGGGGAGTGGGAAGAGGGAGTAATATGGGAGTGGAAAGAGGTAGTAGGAGAGAGGGAAGAGCGAGTAGTAGGAGAGAGGGAAGAGCGAGTAGTAAGGGAGTGGGAAGAGGTAGTAGGAGAGAGGGAAGAGCGAGTAGTAAGGGAGTGAAAAGAGGTAGTAGGCGAGAGGGAAGAGGTAGTAGGCGAGAGGGAAGAGCGAGTAGTAAGGGAGAGTGAGTAGTAGAGAGAGGGAAGAGGGAGTAGTAGGGAGAATGATTTGAGTGAGAAGAGAGGAACGGGGAAGAGGGAAATAAAGGAACATGGTAGGGAGGGATGGACGAATGCGTGAGAAAGGAAAGTAGGGGAAGGAAAAAATAGAAGGAGAGGGAGAGAGTATAGCGGGGAGGGGGATTCAAGGAGCAGTGTCATAAGCGAGGCACCACACCAGCAAAAAGCGTAAGAATGAAAGGGAGTGCTGATGGGGTGAAGAATCTGGAGGTCAGTCATTTGTGGGTAGAGAGAATGGGGATGGGGAAAGAAAGAAGTTGGAGGTCACGCACGGGTGGGAGATGGGGGTTGGGGGGGGATAGTGTCATGCAAAAGGGAGAGGCATATGTATAGTGTTGTGTGCAGTGCAGTGAGTGAGGTCGGGTTGATAAGGGCAAGGTCAGGAAGGTCGTTAGGTATGAAAGAGTGGACGAGCTCCTACTACTGTTTTTTTATTGTTGTGTGTGTGTGTGTGTGTGTGTGTGTGTGTGTGTGTATGTGTGTATGTGTGTGTGTGTATGTGTGTGTGTGTGTGTGTGTGTGTGTGTGTGTGTGTGTGTGTGTGTGTGTGTGTGTATGTATGTATGTGTGTGTGTGTGTGTGTGTGTGTGTGTGTGTGTGTGTGTGTGTGTGTGTGTGTGTGTGTGTGTGTGTGTATTCCAACACTGCTAATCCTATAGTAAACCCGACACATAACAATACTATTAAACTACACAACTACATAAACATCTGATCACCGTAAAGAGCGTTAAGTTAATGTCCCACACATCACCCTAAAACAAAACAGCCTGGACCATGTAATTCAAACACATACATTGTAACATTATCACTTTAATGTCAGCATGATGGAAACATTACATGAACCGGCCTCATTATTTACACATTTTTACTTTACACCATTCTAATTCAAAGATCATTCATTATATTCTCCATCCCTTCCTCCTCTCATTCACTCTGTCAGTAATACAAGTGTAACACGACCATGAGTGTGGTGGTAGAGCCAAGAGAGTTGTGTTAGGCAACAGTGAATGCTTCCTTCCTCCACCCTAGCCTACCTCACTTCTCCCTCCCCCACTACTTTGTTTCTCCCCTCCTAATCGCCCTTCCTTCCTCCTTCCTTACCTCTTCTCACTTCATCCATCACCTTTACATCCTCCGTCTCTCACCCTTATCTTTATTTCAGCTCCTCTTTTTCCTTCCTTCAACTCTCTTCCTCTTCCTTCTTTTCCTACTTTGTGTTTACACCAAAGTTTATAAGTTACTGTCTGTATAGTGCATCAGTTTTCTCGTATATGTAAATGCTGTTCAGGATTGTAATACCTTGGAAATGTTGATTATTTGACCAAGACCATTGTAAATAATATGAGAGGATATTTCCCCTTAAATATCAGCAGGATATATATCAAACAACACTAGACTAGACTGGGTTGGTCAGAATAACACCACTTCCAGAGTAAAACAATGAAACACCGTCACCGTCACCTATTCATAAACAACGTCCCCTTGAGTGGACCTAACCAATTCCTGTCACGTTTCCCCTCATAATTTAATATACTGCATTAATTTTATACCACTACGAGTTTTACCTTTACAAAATGAATGTCATCATTATTTGCTGTTCACAATTTGATATGAATCACATTAAATAAATATCTTAAGTTTCATCAAAAACTTGCGCAATTGGTCACACTAAAATGCCTCAAAACCACCGGTGAGAGCCACTGAGGTACTAATATACATTATAAAACAATTTGTAAGTATTTGAATGTCCAACTACCCGTGAGTATACATGACTGTGTGAAAGTACAGTATATTATATCGGTATATGTGTACGTGAGTAGACTGCTATATCTGTATCGATGTGTGTTCTCTCCTGGAAGTGTATGCATACACTATGAATGCCTTTGTGTGGTGTGTGAAACTGATCTGTATGTATGTAGGTCGTATGTGTGTGTGTGTGTGTGTGTGTGTGTGTGTGTACGAATATAAGTGTGTGTACGAGTATAAGTGTGTGTGTATGTGTGTGTGTGTGTGTGTGTGTGTGTGTGTGTGTGTGTGTGTGTGTGTGTGTGTGTGTGTGTGTGTAACCTTTCCTCCCATCCCTTGTATCTCCCTTCCCCCCCCCTTCCCTCCCTCCCTTTCATTTACTAGCCGACTTCCTGTCTTGCAGCTGCGAGAGAGGGAGGCAGGGAGTGTAGGGAGAGGAGCGAGAGAAGGGGGTGAGTGAGAGATGGGAGGGAAAAGTAGGGAGTTGGACGAGGAAAGGCATGGTGAGACGGGAGTAAAGTTGGGGATAGCTTATATGGTATAATTCAAGGCTAAGTCAAAGATGTAGAAGAATGAACATAAAAGAAAGGTGAGGGAAGAAAAAGAAGTGAACAGGCTGGGAGAAAAAAAATGAAAGGAGACAGACAGTATAGGAGAGGAAGAGACTGTAAGAGGAGGACAACAGACAAACATATAGAAGAGAACTACACAGATTACAGGGAAGAGAATGCTGATAAGAGACCCGAAGTGAAGGACGAGAGAGAGAGAGAGAGAGAGAGAGAGAGAGAGAGAGAGAGAGAGAGAGAGAGAGAGAGAGAGAGAGAGAGAGAGAGAGTTCAACCATTCAAAATCACTCACTCAAATAAATTACCTCAACTGTACACTCACCGCAGCCACGTCATTACTCCCCAGCCAACTCAGTTATCTATCTTCTCTTACATCATCTATACACCTCACCATTTATTATATATAAATCCATTCATCTAACATCATTTACCTATCTATCTATTCATCCATCAAAATAATCGATTATAATTCATATCTTCGTATAATTATTCATCAAAACATCAACTCACTCACTCCAACCACAGTTCCGTCTACTTATCCTTCCATCTATCCATCCAAAGTATGCTCTCATCCATCAATCTAGCCACCTCTCACTCCAAAAAGTTCTTCGTCTACTTATCCACCAATCCATCCATCCAAAATATGCTCTCATCAATCAATCTATCCACTCCTCCCTGCCAGCATGAATCCAGGTAGCGTCCGTTCAGCAGCCAGCCGCCAGTCTGGTGTCTATCCACTTTCTCTGACCTTCTGGCCTCTCCCCGGAATTTCCCCAACCCAGACTGCCACCATTGCCAACATTATTGTACACCAACAACCACCACCACTATTGCCACTGCTACCTTCATTACTACTTCATCTACCATCACTACTAACATTATTACTTTACACCTTCATTGCTGCCTCATCTACCATCACTACTAACATTATTACTTTACACCTTCATTACTACCTCATCTACCATCACTACTAACATTATTGTCCAGTGTGTGACAAACATTAACTATCAACACTACCGATATAACTACAATCCCACCGCCAATATTATCATGAAGTAAAAACCACTAATACAAACAGTACATTAATGACTAACACATTTACTACCACCGTCATCATTAGAATAATCAAGGATACTAATCGACCTCCACTATAGTAACCTTTTTGGCATCACTATGTATACAAATGCCACCCTTACTACTAACCCGCCAACCATTGCACATCGCTGCTACCACTACACTAACTTATATTATGTACTGCAACCATCAACACTAACAACACACTAACAACATAAATCCATGCATATTGTTCCCACCACTCCTCCTGCCGGTACAACTAACAAACAAATACCAATACTATGATCATTATACCGGTGTTGTGGGAGAATGGACCAATGCCAACGCTGCAATCCCCTTATCAACCAACCACTGCCGGCCACACTACCATCACTACAGCCACCATCACCACCCATCACTTGTGAATCTTTACAAAGTTCGTATAACAACCCCTATAATCCTAACCATTACTACCAATCATACCGTATCAATAATCAATCATAACAACAACAACAAGGCCCCAGAACAAGTACAAGTTGGTAAGAAAGAACTGGGGTGTATATTTATGAGAAGCAGCAACGATCCAGCACAACAAGAAGAAGAACGAGAGAGCAAGTTGACACAAGGCCGCCATCCATCGACCAGTTAGGACCACACACCAACCAAAGGAAAGTGGGTATGAATTTTTGAGGAGGGTGAGCGTGCCAAATACTTGACTTCAACCTACACATATACCGGGAAACAGTCGCCAAGATTTAGTAGTGGCCAGCAACAATCAAACAAGAGGAAAAGTATCATTAAGAGTCATAAAGATATAAGTAGCCTTCGTTCGCCATCAACAGTTAAGATAAGAAATGCCACCATCAAAAGCCATAAAGATAAGTTATCTCCAGCAACAGTTATAAGGCAACTGTTTACAATTACAGATACCGGTAATATTAGCAAACATTTCCAATGATTATTTCCGCTTCCTTTACAATTACTTCAACCGATATGAAGTATTAATATGCTGTAGCTAACGTTCCCACTTCAAATACGGGACTTCTCTGGTGCAATTATTAATAAAAATATTCTGGATTGGCAATAAAATATCTATTGCGCGGTAAGCAGGTGGAAACAGATAACTGGACAAGTTTCCTAGTTATACCTTCCTTTTAACTGCAGAGGTTTTTTTTAACATGACTGTAAGAGTTCTGTACTGTATGTGTGTGAGTTTGCTGGGAGCTGAGTATCGGAATTTTCTAAGAAGAATGTGTATAATCAACTGAACGCATTAGGATCATTGTTTACCGTGTGTGTGTGTGTGTGTGTGTATGTGTGTGTGTGTGTGTATTATTATATATATTACAAGAGTATATGAGACAAGTGTATAAGTTGTATTGTGTTGTAGAGTAGTGGTGGTAGTAGTGACCGTGAACTATTGAAGCAGCGGCGGCAGCAGTACCAACCTGTGTTGTGCTCTACTTAACAAGGACGCCCACTTACCACTCCCTCTCTCTCTCTCTCTCTCTCTACACTTCCCTTCCTCGCTACTTCCATCATTTAGTCCTTCCACCATGTCTAATTTCCTGCCAATCGACACTTCCTACCTTCTCTTCTATATTGTTTTGGTCCTAAACCTTATAATGTCTGTACCGGTTAAACTACATATTTATACTAAGAAACTATATCTCTTAACACATGTAATCCTGTAAGTACACATAAGAAACTAGCCATACCAAATTGTTATTATGACTAACGCAGTCTATGATGACGTAGAGGAGGGAAACTGTGCATCTTGCCTCAGAGAAAATACTATATTATAATACTATAGTTCAGCATGGGAACCTAATCTGACTCATGTCCGACTGATGAATAGGCTAGCTTGGGAAGTATGGAGTTGGGTCAGGTCATAAAGGAGACCATACATTTCTTACTTCCGTTAGCCCTGCCTCCTACCATATCATAATAATATAGAATCATTCTCATCTCAATCTTGACTGCGGGAACAACTCGAGTTACCCCAGTGTCACTCTCGTTGTACAAGACCTATATCTTGGTCTCAATCTTCAAACACAACCAGACACTATCCCTTGACTGTACCTCGTATCTTTGAAGACTTTGGCCATTCAACGCTAACACACTCATCATATCTGGGCATCATTACAACCATGATCACAACCCCACAACAAGCCATCTCCTTTCTTCCTATCCTTTTCCCTCCATCCCTCCTTTCTTCAATTTCTCTCTCCACCTTCTTCTCTTTTCTTCTGTTTTCTGTACCTCCCTCCTCTTTTCTCCCTCTTACTTTCTTCCTTAAAGCTTTCCAACCTCTCTCCTTTAATAAACCTCACTTTCTCTCCTCTCCCTCTGCTTGTTTTACCGCCACCTTTCCTCCAAGATTACCCCCCCATCGTCGCTCCCCCCTTTACCTCCCTCTCTATATCGCTGCCTTGCCTCACTTCCCATATTCTTGCCTCCACTTCTTCGAGTTTCTTTCTCGCTTCCCCGTCCTCCTTTCCTCCATCTCCTTTGCCCTTTTCTAAATTCTTCTAACCCAATCTTTCTTTCTTTGGCATTACACTTAACAAAAGAGTTGAGGAGGGTTAAGTGCTGTACTAAACTGAGGAAGGCGAGGAAAGAAAGTAAGAGAGTAAGGAGGAAAGAAGTATTAATTAATAGAGAATAGGAGAAAGTGTGAAGGAAGCTATGAAGAATGCAACCTGAAGACATAAGGTGTAGGTGGGGATGGAAGTGTGGTAAACCGGGACTAGAACTCTCAACAGGGAGGCAGACGGTAGGTAGTATGAACAGGAAGTTATAAAGAAGACATGGAGGGGAGATGAGGGGGTAGAGGAAGAGGACAGGGCTAAGGAGTGTGTCGGATGGAGGTAGTATGGAGAACGATGCATGGATAAAAAGAAGGGTGCAAGTTTAAGGGTGATAAAACGAATACCACAAGAGGGTTGAAAATGAAGATGGGGGTGTTAGAAGAGGATGAGAGGTGTTGGGAAAGTGAGAGCAAAGAGTATATGATAAGGGGAGCAAGAGAGGTGGATGTGGGTGAAGGTTGGCGAGTGAGGCAAAGTGGTCGAGGAGCAAGCAACGCTGAGACTCAAACAATGTAAACAACAGTCAGCTGATCCCCCACTACACCTCCATCTCTTTCATTCCTTCCTTCATATCCTTATATTTTCCTGACCTTTGTTCTCTTCCACTGTATCTCCTCTTCATTATTTTCCTAACCTTCATTTCTTTCACTGTACCCCCTCTTCCTTTTTCTCCTGACCTTTATTCCCTTCCACTGTCTCTCCTCCACATCTTTTTCTTAATCTCCCCCTCTTTTCTTGCATTCTTCACTCTCACTCAACTCGTCTCAGATTTGTACATTTTTTACAACCTCACAACCCATTACCTATCCAAAATTGTAGTCCCCTCCCTCTCTCCCCTTGTTACCTTTCCCCTCCCATTACCCCACCCCACTTTCCTCCACTCTACCGTAAACCTTTAGTCACATTCTTTCCTTTTTCTGCCTCCCCATAAACTCTTTCCCTCCACTCGCACTTCCTCCTTCCCTTCCCTTCACCACCAGCTCTTCCTCCTCTCTCCCCTTATTTCAACCTCTGCCTTACCCCATCCTTATCCTACCACAACTCCCCTCCTTTCTATATTCTGTACCTTGATTTTCACATAAACTGGCCACAAAAACCTTGTCCCCAGCTATAGGGGACCCGGATATCAAATTACTTGAATTTCTTATCACTCTGCACAGTATGTACAGTATAGTAACACTGCCAACATCTATTAAGAAAGATATATTAATAATTAAGGGTCTACCTCAAATCTCCACACATTACATCGGTTACATCTCATTTTATTCCTTATCTTTTCCTCGTCCAATGTTTATCACTATCTTGTCCACAACCTCATCACTTCAGCCTTCCTCGCTCTGCTTACCTAACTCTCAGTCTCCCAGTTTTCCCTCAATGATTCCTCCTCTCTCCATACCTCTCGACTCCAAATTCTAAAGCCCCTTCTTTCACCTTGGGTTTCTCCCCTCTCCAATCCCTGACCTCTCTCCTCTCTCTATCCTATATTCCTTAAATTTTCTTCCTAGACTTTTTACTCCTTCCCCCTCCCAATTAGGAGTCTGTTCCCTCCACCCTCCGCTCTTGCACCTCTTTCCAAACATTTCTGTACCTCTCTCCGATGCTTATTATTTCCCAATTCCACCTTAACTTTCTAATCATCATCATCATCATCTTTCTTTCTCTCTCTCTTCCCAGAATGCCTTTGCTCCCTTCCCCCACCCCTTGTTTTCCTGTGCACCTTTCATCTCTACTATACCCGGTTCTGACGCGTCTCTATGAATACGCCCCCATCCTTTCCTTTCCCCTACTGTCAACCCAACTATCCCAATGACCTTTTATCTTTCATTGTACTCCCACCCTGCATGCTGCTGTTTCCCTACGTATATGTACCTCTCTCCCCTCCCTCCCTCCATCCATCCCTGTCTCCTGGTTTCCTGCGTGCCCTCCCCCCCTCCCCTCCGCCTGTTAGTGTCTCCTTATGTGCTCCCTCCCCCCCCTTGCCTTGGTGGGTGGTGGTGTGTGGGTGTGACGGCCCCCTTCCCTTCCCCTGCCTTTACTTCCTGGGGTCAGACAGAGGGCAGCTGGGAGCGGATGTTGGTGGCTCGTTACTCTCCCACCACACTACCACTACCACTACCACCACCACTATTATACCATACTACTACCACCACCACCAACACCGTCATTATGCTACATCACTACCCACCAATTTACCGTGCCACCTTAACCACCAGCATTATAACAACAACATTACTTACACGGCCGCCACGACCACAATACAACGAACACCAACCACTCCCAGAATCACACTTCAAGCATTATACCACACTTACCACCGCATCCATACCTTTCCAACCCAACATGTCACATCTTCTCCACCGCCGTCTCCCACATCCTCACACCAACACCACCATACCTATACCACGTCAATCATGCAACAGTACCTTAACGTCCGTCACATTCACAGATCACACCAACATAAACAATGCTTTTCGCTCATCATAACACAATTCTACCATACATTTGTTAATTCATCATACCAGGTTACCTCTCCCTGTCCAGGAATCACGGCCGGGAACACAAGAGTCGTAATTATATGTTTTCAGATAATAAAAAAGGCAAACATAGACTCGACGACATTCACATAGAGGGGCGCAGACAAGTTACACACCGTGAGACACCAGCGACCTACACATCCCATCCATAGCTGTACATTAACACCTGTACACAAAAACACTTGTCCCTACTCACCTGACACACCTGGCACCTCATTTTCTATAGCCTAACTGTATGTATGAACACACACATCAACGCACACATTTACCGTACCAACCCAAACATATACAGACCAAATAGTCAGTCATTCATTCTGTCAGTCTCTCTCTCTCTCAGCATGTTCAGAGAGAAATGGAGTATTTGCTTCCAGGGAATAAGAGCAACTCTTCCTTCCACCGTCATAAATCAACAACACTTGGGAGAAACAGACAAGGTTACAGTCACCCCCTTCACTGGTCCGTCTCTCAGTGGCTGGGGAGGAGGGGGGAGGTTGTCTTAAGGGACCAGGTGTAGTCAGAAAATTGGAGGTTAGCGAGTCCTTCAAACATTGCCACGAAACACCACCCGTATGGAAGAAGCTTGTTTCGTGGCATAGTCGAAAGGAATCAGAAGCAACCAGGTCTCATAAACGATCACAGGGTCCTTAAAATAACATAAGATTGAGACTACTAATTCCTCCCAACTGTGCCACTAAACAGACCACTTTTTCTGTTACACTTTGAGGTATCGAGTATCTTACCAGCTCTCCCGTCTACCTTATACTTTCATCATCTATATATACTTCAAGGCCTTTTCTACCATCAACATCACATTTCTTCTGTGTAGACGTACTGTATGTATTGCCACTGTATATATATATCAGTACTTGGCCTCTTCGCCTTTTATCTTTTTTATTATGCCGGAAGGATGTCGTTGAACCTTTTCCACCTGGTTGGGCATAAGGGGGTAGTAGAGAGTTGGTAAATCTGGAGCAAATTATTCCTCCAAACTACTCCAGGCAATAGGCCACCCTGATTTCTGTTCATTTGCACCTGTTCCGTGGCATACTCTAGAGGATTAAAGACGCTCTAATGCACAGTACAGATGGCCACAATATTCCCTGAACACGTCTAGCGAGATGAGGCAACCATATCGCATTTGTTTACTCAAGAGTAGTATAATAATAACAACTTTAATAAACTCTGCATAGAAGCTCTTCACCTTGTTTCAACGTTCTTGATACATTCTGAGCACTTCATTCATGAAATTTTAATACTCTCTGGAGTAAACAAAAGCGATAAGGTTGCCGCATCTCGCTAGAAGTGTTCAGGGAATCTTTTGGCCAACTGTACCTAAATTGTATAACCCACTTATCTTATATCTACAGTATGTGTACACCAGATGCTGCTGCTGCTGCTGTTATGTACAAGACTGAAGACAAGTAAACAGGTAGTTAAGACAGAAGTGGGTGGATATTGAAACTGATGCGTGTGTGACAAGAGGGGGTTGAGGAACCAGTCACCACGATCACTCGGGAAAATTGTGAGAACTGTGGTTTCTTGCAGCCATCTATCTGTCTTTGTCTATCTCTATCAATCTCAGTCAGTCTATTTATCACTGTCTGTCCAATTTTTTACATATATCTTGGTTTCTTCTTCACTTTCGTTTCTTAAGTTTCTCTCCTTTTTGTCCCTTTCTTCACCTATTATCAATTCCCATCTATGAGTTTGTTTTCCCTCACCAATTCCTTAGCGCTGCCTCCCTCCACCTCATCTAATCCCCATCCTATTTATCTTCTTGTTGGATTCGTCACAGTCACTCCTTCGCCTCCATCTTCCCTTCTCTAAGTGTCTCTCATTCCCTCCTGCTCCCATAGTCCACCATTCCTTTCTACCCTTCCTTCCTCCATCACTTCACATTATTAACTCTTGTTTTTTACTTCTTTACAAGGTGTACTACACAACCATCCCTATGACCTTCTCTCAACAACTCTCCCTTCCTTGACTTCATAATCCGACACCCACACATCCACCTGAGACAGTTAGCCTTGTAAATCCTCTTCAAAAAGTGTGAAGTAGGGAGTATTATAATGTCACCTAATGATTCCGTAACTCCCTTGCTATTGTAATTACGAACGGTTTATTGCAACATGGATTCATAATAAGCCCTTGTTGTCTCACAAATTTACTTTTATTTAGGAGTGCGTGAGGGAGTAGAATGTGATAATGCCTATGATAATTTATCTATTTATCAGCAAATCGTTTGATAGTTCCACTGAAAGGCTTAGAAAGATAACAGAAGCGCCAGTAATGTGTGGTTATTCAGTACATTCAGATAGACTCAGGGTAAGGCTGGCTGAATGTGAGAAAGCAGACAGCATGGACGGAGTTAAGTTGTAGTGGTAAATATGCTGATAACACTAAAACAGGACAATATTAACTCTGTAAAGGTTTGTCATGCCCAATGCAGAATTATTTTTAGACACACTGCTTTAATATTATAACACGTGAGAGGAAAGTTAACGCGATAAATGTTCAAGTTTGAAACGTAGGAATACAACTATTTAAACCAGAATAAAGTACAAGGGCGATTCAACTAGAGGATCTTGGAGTTATTATCCTATAACACCTAAATCCTTGGCAGTAAAGTATTAGTATTCAGAAAAACGAAAATAGAAATACCAGAGTACACAATAGAAAATTTTTCGTGATCGAACATAGTAATTCTGTAGCTACGTGATTAATAGTTCAACTGCATAGATTACGGATTCAAAGGGACATCCGGGTTTGTAACAGGAGTAACAACATCCCTGTTTTATATATTTACTTTAGATTCCATTCTCCTCATGTTCACAACTGACGAAGAGAAAATTTTAACATGAACAGTGTCAAGTTGGAGTGTACGTGGCCTTGTATTCATCCCTTTACTACCCTCTAACATACACATTACTTCATTCACAATCAATTAGTGTACATAAAAGCATACTCCATTTAACCTGCCTCTATAACGAGTAATTCTTCCCTCATACATACAATATACACATCTCTTCAACTTATATAATCCTCCTCCCGCTATGTTTCCTCTCTCTCCACTATATACATCCCCTCTCTCTTCCTCCCTGTCTCCCCCACTCCTCCACTGTTCAAGGCCTCGCTGCCCTCGCTATTTCCCCACCTCTCTGTGTGTGTGTGTGTGTGTGTGTGTGTGTGTGTGTGTTACGTCACTTTCGTCACCTTAATAAATAACATAACGCTATTAAACATCCGCACCAAATAGTTTTTACATAAACGAATGAGTGAGCTGCCTGTAATTGTTACGAAGAATTTTACTGGCTAGTTACCAGTCACAAAAATATATCTGTAGTAATGAGAGTCAGAACTAAATGACGTATGGCTGCAGAGTTAATAGTACACATTAATTATATAAATGTTAGGTTATACTTACGCTACAATAACAGTACCACAAGTAATGAGTTCTTAGTCTTCGTATTACGTACTGTTAGTGGCACTGACGTTGGATACGAGTCAAACACTTTTTATCATCAGTAACAAACATACCGTAGCAAGTAACAGTATGATACCGTTACACTGGTAAGGGTTATGAAGGAGGTTAACATAAGAAAGTGTAAGTACTATTCCTCATATAGTAAGATTAAAGGCTGTTGTTGTAGTTTTGTGATGATGATGGTGGTGGTGGTGGTGGCTGGTTGTGACATTGGTAGGAACTGCGTATCCCTCAACCCAGTAGTGACGCAACACTTTCCTACACACAATCACCCCTCCCTCACTCACTCACTCTTCCCTCCTTACTCCCTCTCTCTGTAAATCACTCGTCTCTCACTCCTCCACTCTTTCTTCCTCCCTCTCTGTAAATCACTCCATTCTTTCTCCCTCACTCACTCTTCCCTCCTTACTCCCTCTCTCTGTAAATCACTCCATTCTCTCACTCCTCCACTCTTTCTTCCCTCCTTACTCCCTCTCTCTGTAAATCACTCCCTCTCTCACTCCTCCACTCTTCCCTCCTTACTCCCTCTCTCTGTAAATCACTCCAGTCTCTCACTCCCCCACTCTTTCTTCCTCTCTCTCTCTGTAAATCACTCCCTCTCTCACTCCTCCACTCTTTCTTCCTCCCTCTCTCTGTAAATCACTCCCTCTCTCACTCCTCCACTCTTTCTTCCTCCCTCTCTGTAAATCACTCCCTCTTTCACTCCTCCACTCTTTCCTCCTTACTCCCTCTCTCTGTAAATCACTCCCTCTCTCACTCCTCCACTCTTTCTTCCTCCCTCTCTCTGTAAATCATTCCCTCTCTCACTCACTCACTCTTCCCTCCTTACTCCCTCTCTCTGTAAATCACTCCATTCTCTCACTCCTCTACTCTTTCTTCCTCCCTCTCTGTAAATCACTCCCTCTCTCACTCCTCCACTCTTTCTTCCTCCCTCTCTGTAAATCACTCCCTCTCTCACTCCTCCACTCTTTCTTCCTCCCTCTCTGTAAATCACTCCCTCTTTCACTCCTCCACTCTTTTTTTCTCCCTCACTCTTCCCTCCTTACTCCCTCTCTCACTCCTCCATTCTTTCTTCCTCCCTCACTCTTCCCTCCTTACTCCCTCTCTCTGTAAATCACTCCCTCTTTCACTCCTCCACTCATTCTTCCTCCCTCCTGCATCCATTTGGGTCTTACTCTCTCTCTCTCTCTCTCTCTCTCTCTCTCTCTCTCTCTCTCTCTGTAAATCACCCTCTTCTTTCAATCCTCCCATATTTCATCTCTATTTTCCTGCTATTCCTTCACTTACATTTAATTCCATTCTTTTTCAATTCTCCATCCCCTCTCACTCTCACACTGTTCCCATTCTCTCTTACTTCTCTTGTTCTCACCTACTTCTCTCATTCTCTCTTACTACTCTCATTCTCAGTCTCCACCTCCTCCCCTACAGACTTGACTCGCGCCAAATTCTCTCCCTCCCTAATCATCTCCCTCACTCCTCCCCTCCCTCTCACTGCCTCCAACTGAACATTCCTTTGCCTCTTTACTTCCTTCTCCACTTCTTTCTTCAACTTCTTCCTTCCACAACTATTCTCACACCATTATCCTTCTTCCTCTATGCCCCTTTCCAATCTCTCTCTCCTCTCTCTCTCTCTCTCTCTCTCTCTCTCTCTCTCTCTCTCTCTCTGATTCACACATTAATCTTTATAATCATATAATTCGTTTCTATCACATCTTTCTTCCCTTCTTCATCATTTCTCCCTTCTTGGTTTTAACTCAGTCCTTCCTTCACACCACTATAAGTCCCCTTAGACTGCTTAAACTCGTCACCAGCTCGTAAATCATTTAATCTCAATTCTTCCTCATGAATCAGCCTCTAGCTCACCACCCCCTCCCCTGCCTCCCTCCCTCCTAACCATATTATTATCCTATTCATCGTTCCTTTCACTTGCCTACTTCCACCCGTTAAACAACATTTCTACTTCTTCAGGGCATCTCTTCCCGTTCTTTTAGTAGTGTGCTTTACCTTTCTTCATTTGTTAAGTCATTCCCTACACCCTATAAGCTTTATCCATCAAACACCTGTCTCATCTCACTCCGTTTTCTCCTCCTTTTACTGTACATATCCCTACAATTTTATACAGTATAATGAGTATATTCATCTTTCATGTGCTTATCTAACTCCTCCTCCTACCCCTTCTCTCATTCTCACCTCATTTTCGCCTTCTCCATACACAAATCTTCAATGCCTCTATCACTCTTCCTATTCCTCTCTTTTTATCTCTCATAGTTCCACCATTGCTCACCTCTTTCCCTCCACTATAGCATCCACCCACCAGGCAACTTTCACCCCCTCCCTCACCACCATCACCACCACCACCCTGACCCACTCACGCTGCCTGCCACCGCTTATGCTGCTTCTCTCACTGTCTCTATTTTCCCCCTCTAGCTGTTCCTTGCTGTTCCTTACCTTCTTATTCTATGTTCTCTTTTAACGTTCTCCCTCTTTTGCTGCGGTTTATCTACTTACCTATTAATAGAGTGAAAAATCTCTCTCCCTCTCGCCTATATTCTGTATTTTTCTATTATTTTTCTCTCCTATTATCGCACTCCCCTCTACCTCCTTCCCTCCGCTCGCTTGGAATGTAGGCTAGTGCTCTCTCTCTCTCTCTCTCTCTCTCTCTCTCTCTCTCTCTCTCTCTCTGAAACATACACACACTTAGACTGCATACTTGGCTGACTTGCTGACATACTAACCAGAGGACACACCGCACCAGTCAGCACTCCATCCATACTGATGACACTCACGAAATTTGACCTACACAATATTACTTGCAGTATGGTTATGACTAAGTGACTTCAATCATTCATCAAATTAGATTACTCACAGACTAAACGACTCAATGAATTATGGTTATCCGATCAACTTGCCGACTAAATGACTCGATGATTGAATTATTGGCCAACCAGTTGACCTAATTAATGACTCGATGATTACATTACTGACCGACCATCAACCCTCCTTGACTGACTGTCTGACTTGAAGTTACTAATTAACCAGACGATTCACTGACAATTCTACTGTATGCTAAAGGTAGACTGAACGATTCAACAGAGACGTTACTGAATCATCACCAAATCATTGAATAAATTACGTAACATTGATGCTCCTCAAATATTTTCACTAATTTTCTTTCATGTGCAAGTACGAATGGTATAATATATCTTAGTCAACTGATAATGGTAAACTTCAGAAACATCACTAGCTATTAGGTTCATTTTAAGGGGAGAGTATACTTTTGATAGATTGGAGCACCTTGAATCCCCCAAAGTATGTCAGGAAACAGACCCACATGAAGAAAAATAATGGTATCCTGTTGCCTGGAATAGTTTGGAGGAATCATTATCTCCAAAAATGTCAGAACTATACCCTCCCCTTAATATTACCTTTAAGATTCAACTGCGCGATAGCTTTGTACCTATATAGTGGACCAAGATTAATAGTGTATACTCATAGTGGTCAGGTATAATTATTAATTGAGTAACCGAATGACTGACTATACAACTGATTCACCATATCAACTAAATTTACACAATGACTCATCTTATTCTAATCTCGGTTGGATACGACACTAACAAATACATTCACCTCATTGCACACGCTCGCTCGCGTACGCACACAATATCTCATTCTGCAACACAATGACGGACCGACTTACCAGGCCATAACGCCGAGGCTCTGCTAACGCGGGTTATAAACCTATTATTCTCCTGGTTCACTAAGGAAAAAGGCGGACAGTAAACTACACCTTCCTTAATATGTAAAATGAAGTAAAAAAGTCGTATGCAAATTTCATTCCTTGTAGATGGTAAAAAAACAAACAGAAAACATAACATATAAAGGTCAGACAATGTAAGAAACAAAAAATGACTGAATTCTTACACTCCACCCTTTTCAGTCTACCTCACTACCCTCTGTATTTCTCACCCCTTGTCTGATCAGTCCCATCGTTCTCTCCTCCTCTTTCCCACTTTGGCTCACCCTGACCTACGGTACTCGACCCATCACCTCTTCTATGCCATACTCCACCCTGACCCCATCCCACCACGACCCTGCCCTACTCGTGGTACTGCTGCTGGTGCTCATCTCCACCTCACCCAATCCTGACCACCATCACACTCCAGAATCAACCACTGCTACTACTGTTCATCTCCACCAAATCCAATTCTAACCACTATCACACACCAGTCTCATCTCCAAATCACCCAATCCTAACAACTATCACACACCAGTCTCAACCACTACTACTACTGCTCACCTCCACCTCACCCAATCCTGACCACCATCACACACCAGTCTCAACCACTACTACTACTGCTCATCTCCACCTCCCCCAATCCTAACCACTATCACACACCAGTCTCAACCAATGTTACTGGTACTCTTCCTCTTATCCACACTGGCCTGTCATGCCCCGCCCTTTCCCCATTACTCACCAGGACTGCACGACTCGGCCACCAAGACAGACGTACCTAGAAAGAAGAAAAACACGTCAGTAAATAGAATTTCTTTTAAATACTAGATCCAGCTAATGCAATAAACAAATGAATAACACAACATAAATAATTACACATTCTAAATATTCTGGTGTACCGTACTACACAAAAATTTGAACATATTATGCATTTTCGGTGTAAACATTACATCATGCAACCTGATTAAATGCACTGGAATTATTAACGTTTTTACATTTCCGGTACTGGCATTCCTTAAAACTGAAAATATTGATAGAACCTCTACATCATTGCGTCATTATAAAACTTAAAATGGTAGAGTCAAAATGTAGTCTTCAATTCATACATTACTGGAAATATGATTACATGCAATAACATATGCCTCTGTGTATGTGTGTTTCCTTTTCTCACCATTGAGTAGAGTCTTCATCTAAGCAACAAATATCTCCCTGAGTATCAACATGTATCCATGGTATATCAATATGATTCATAAGACCCATAATTGTGGTTTTCTATGCTTAAATCAATTACAATTCCTCTTCTAGACTTAATCCCATTCATCTTCCAACATATCACCATCGTATACCTATCCCTCCCTCTCTCCTTTACCAGTCGTGTAGTTTATTCAATTCAAAATTCATTCCTACGATCAACTTCTGCTGTTCATTTACCTTCTGTCTAACATCGGTCGCTACCATCCCCAACTCTCCTTCCCATCCAGCGTCATTCACGGGAGAAACCCAAAATTTCCCCCGAAACAGCAGATCCGCCTACACCTCCATCCTCTTCTCCCTCCACTAGTCAGCGAGAACCCTCCCTTCCCTCCTCACCACCGTCTGTCTGCCTGCAACCTTCACTCTCTCTCACATCTCTTTTTCTCTCCTTCCTCCTACACAACATCCCCAAATCCTCCTCCCTCCTTTCTCATGCTCCTCTAGTTTCGTTTACTTCGATCAATGCCCCTTCCCTGGTATCTTTCCCAATGTCACCCCTTCTCACCAACCCATTCTTGCCTCTCTCCCAGCAATCTAAACTCGCATTCACCTGTATCGATTACCCACTCTCCACTTCTCTCACCCTCGCACATTCTCTTACTCCCGATATTTTCATTCATGTCTCTCTTCTGTACTTCCACTCCTCAATCCTCTGGCTTCCATTCCGTTCTCTTCCTACTGTCTGTGTGTGTGTGTGTGTGTGTGTGTGTGTGTGCTGAGGGCCAACCACTAGTAATGACGCAAACCATGTGATGAAATTACATACTGTATTATACAAAACCTTGGAAATATTACTACCTGCTTCTACAGCACCACCTGTCACTCATGTTAGTGGTGCAATCGATAATATTATGATTAATGTAAGTTCTAATATTTGTAATAATACTGCTGCTACAATACCTCCTGTGCACTACATTCGCTACTACTACTACTACTACTACTACTACATCTGTTTTACCATGCACCTACTATCACCAACACCCCTACAGGAAATATCTCATTGCTAATACACTAACCACTTTAAGTACATGTAGGCTATACGGAAGCTACTATACTGTACATGATAACAACTGAACAACAAATAGCATAATTAGGTCTCCTCATATTGTCAAACAAGGGACGGAAGGTTTAGTTACCATTGAACAAGAGTATAATGTCTAAAGTTAACATAACCTCTTGTACTAACACATTATAAAGTTAGCACCGTCCCAAGGGTGGTAACTTTATACATAACAACACATAATACTAATAATAATAATAATAGGCAATATCCTCACAATACAGGGTGGAGAATAGTCTAACTGTGAGTGGGAAGTAATGATAGAGGGAGAGGAGAGACGGGGAGGAGGGAGAGGGGGATGAGTGGAGGGGTGGGGAGGGCTTGAGAGGGGTGCAGGTCAGGGTCAACCAGTACAGGCTGCAGTTCTCCCCCTTCCCACTCCTATACCCTCCCCTACCTTCACCTCCACTCTGTCTGTTTTCACTTCATCTACCATCATCCACTTTCATCCACGGCCTTCCGTCCACCTTTCTCTCGACTCCCTTCATCCCCCCCCCCCTCCTCTAGAATTTTTCCCTCCACCACCAACTCTTCCAATCCTCCTCCATTTTCTTCCACACCACGTTTTACTTCCCGCTCCCCACTCTCTCCACAAACAAATCCTCTATATCGTGTTAACTATATTACACTTCTCCCACTCCTACCATCACTCCATTCTTCCATGCACCTTTGTCATCCACATCATATATTCTCTCTCTCTATCCTTTAGTTCCAGGTTTACTCTGCTCGCTACTCATTCAGTATCGACAATCAATTATTCTTGTGAGTTTATGGCCACTTAGTACTACTACAATGACAAACTGTTGAATACTAAAACACCATTGACTCAGCTAGGCTACATGTCGAACCTGTCAGACTGAGCAATTGAAGAAGAAAAAACAAAACGTAAAAGCCGGCCGTAATCTCTTAAGTTATTCAAGTCAGTGTAGCTTTGGTTCGAATCCCGACACTTAACAAAAATATATTCCCCAGCACCAGTTGGAAAATCCCTTCACTATCACCCAAACTAACACTCACTACCAACAACAACACTATCATTATTTATCACCAACACTACATCTCCAACACACACCAACCTTTGCTCCTACCACCACCAAACATCACCATACACCAAACCTAGTCTTTCCACATTTGCACCCCCCCCCCACACCACCACCATACATCATCACACACTATGACCAATACACCATCATCATACACCAACACCAGTCTTACCACAACAACACACATCACAGCCAACATTCTAAAATACCAACACCACCATTATAACCAAAGCTCCCGTATCAGAGCCAAGAGAACACAACTGCACACTGGTAACAGTGACCTTAATACAATGGCCTCGCCGGGTTGACACACACACACGCGCGCACACACGTACACATACACATACTCACACACGCGCGCGCGCACATACAAACACACACACAACACCGACGCCAAAGCATAACCCTCATAGCAGCCAGACGGAGGAAAGAGTAGACGCGACCACACCCCAAGAGGTGGCCCAGCCTAGCGCCAGACACCACAATCACCCTTCCTCCCAAACTAACACCCTGCTGTCTGTCTGTCCTCAGCCTGGGATGGAACAGGAGAGAAACCACAGTACGGTACATATATAGCTGGGGAATGCCTAGACTATCTGTGGAAATTGCTAATACCTGTGTTTACAAATAGCCGACTAGTTGTTTCTAGAGTATACTGTACATCAGAAGTTTTGGTAGACTTGTATTCCTTACGCGAATGTGTCCTTTTTAATAACTATTCTTCCCCAAAGTGGTACAAGAAACGAAAGAATCCTTTTACTCATCCATCTCATTAACTGGTTCATTGTTTATATTTTATCATCCAGAAATACCAATAGTATAATTACGCCAATTTACATCCTATCGTCCTCTCCTGTGAGACGTAGAAGGCTAGCCTACCTTGAATTATACTTTGCTAGGCTACTTGTGAAGGGTTTCCCGTATATTCGCTGTACATTCCCTAGAAAGCTGTCGGAAAGATAAGTTGAAAGAACGTTTGTTTTCTATACCTAAATTCTCAATCCCTTTGATATTCTATAACGTGGAAACTAATATAACATAATGGAAGATTCAGGCAAAGGAAGAGGGTCCAGGTAGTGTGGGTAGAATGCCCCTTGTATGGACATATTGCTTTCATATTTGGTTACCTTAACCTTCAACACTTATTACCATACACACACACACACACACACACACACACACACAGCATATGTTTACATGGTCAGTATCAGGTTCATAATGGGACTCTCTTCACCCCTTCACATTCCACAGGTGTATGTAGTCTCCCACTCATAACATTCAATTACCTACTTGCCATTTATCTAATTAGGCAATAATCTCTCAGGAATATCTATGTTAACTTAATTATATAAGTACCAGTTACGTCTTCTATTTACCTACAGGACAGTAAAATATATACCACTTTTCTGCATGTATTTATACCCCTAATTAAAATTGCAGAAGATAGTAGTAGAACCCGTAGTTAACTTTGTCTGCCTCGTTTCCATTTCTTGTGTTACGACTTCACCTCCTTCTCTTGCATTAACCCTTACCCTTTAACCATCTCCACCATCCCTCCACTACCCACCCTCCCACACCTACTGGTCTGGCACTCCACCTTCCCTCTTCATGTCGGACTCGTACTCACAAAAACAGTCTGACAGGTAAAATATGGGTAAGTAGGTAGACAGGGCAGGTGTGGTGACGTTGGCTGGTGAGGGGTAAGGAATGTAAGACAGGTGTGGGGAAGAGGTAAGAAGGAATGTTGTGACGAGGTTGACATAGAAATAATAAAAAAAGTTATTAAGTAAGAGGGATGGAAAGACAAAAAGGGTGGGTAGCCAGAACGGTAATGTACTGTAAAGCTGAGCGTGAGGCAGAATAACATACAGTTGTGAGGTGTAGCGACTGAAGGGCAGACGACAGAGGAAGAGAACAGGTAGAACAGAAGCGAGTAAAGGTAAATCAGATCTGAACTAGCAAGGCAGGTGACAGGAAAGTAAAGCATAGGTGAAAAAAAATTACAGCAGGCGTGATACACAAAAGTAATTATGTTGTGGGAAGAATTAAGCTGTGGCAGAGATCTTCAAGGCAAAATAATGTAAAGTAAAAAATAAATCTAAACAAGACATGGAGAGGCAAGGAAGAAGCAGAGTTGGGGCAGGTTTAAACAAAATGAGGGAAAGTGACGCAAGGGTTAGGCAAGCTGAACCAGGGAAATATATGGCTAGAGGCAGAGAATATAGGTGTAGGTTTGTTTGTGTGTGTGTGTGTGTAGATAGATAAATAGAGATATATAAATAGATAAATAGAGAGGGAGACAGAAGAGATATAGAAGAGAGAGAGAGAAGGGGAGACAGAAGAGATATAGAAGAGAGAGAGAGAGAGGGGGAGACAGAAGAGAGAAGGGGGAGACAGAAGAGATATAGAAGAGAGAGAGGGGGAGACGGAAGAGAAAGAGACCAGAGCGAGGCAGGCAGGCAGGGAGAGTCATGAGCAAGGCAGGCATGATGTATTGACCAGCGAGACTGAGGCAGGCAGACGGTCGGGTGAGGCAGGAGTATATTTGTGTGGAAAAGACGAGGTGAGGTGGGAGAGAGAAATGGCCCAAAGAGAGAAAAAGGCCGAGAATAAAAGATGGGAGAGAGGGAGGGAAGCGGGCAGAGGGAGAAAGTGAAAAAGAGAGGGGAGATGGGGGGGGGGGGATGACTGAAAAGCGGGAAATAAAATACGAAGATTAAATGGAATACACGGAAAATGGAAGAAGGGGATATGAAAGGGGAACAGAATGAAGAGATGCCAAAAGAGAAATGAATAAAAGGTTAAACAAAGAAGCAAAAGAAATTATCAATAAAATAAATACATAGTGCAACCAGAAAGTCAATAAATATATATATATATATATATATATCACGTAGAAAATATACCATGCGAAGGGGTGAGACAAAATGGAGAGGACATTAAAAGTTAAAAACACACACACAAAACAAGAGATATGAGCAGGAGTTAGGAGGGAATCGAAAAGTTACCAGAGAAGACACCTACATCAACACAAAGGTAAATATTAACAAAACCAGGCGAGGGGGAAAGGCTGGGCATACGGGGGAGATGGAGGGGGAAAAAAAAGAGAGAATACTGGGAATGAAAATGAGAGAGAGAGAGAGAGAGAGAGAGAGAGAGAGAGAGAGAGAGAGAGAGAGAGAGAGAGAGAGAGAGAGAGAGAGAGAGAGAGAGAGAGAGAGAGAGAGAGAGAGAGAGAGAGAGAGAGAGAGAAGGGTAAGATGGAGGGAGGACAAGGATGAAAGGGAGTAAAGATGATGTCAGGGATGTAGTGGGGATCGATGTGGCAAGGCAAGGGAAGGAAAGAGGCTAATGAAAGAGGGAGAGTTAAGAAAATTTGTAAAGATGTCAATCAGAAGAGGATGGGGGTGTGGGATAGGGAAGGGGGATGAGATGATGATGAGAGAGGGGGGTAGATATACGAAAGAAAGAACCAGGGAACAGAAGGTTGAAAGGAGAGAGGAAGGAGGGAGGGAAGAGAAAGAAACAGATAGGAGGGAGAGAAAAATGAGATTGATGTAAGAGAAAGGATGGAGGTAAGAGAAATGCGTAACTAGGAGGGGGATGATATTGGGGAAAACAGAAGGTGAGAGAAAAGTGGTGACTGAAGGAAAATGGAAGGGTGGAAGAATGGCAACGAAGAGGAAGGAGGGGAGATTAACAAGGAAGGTAGGATGGAGGTAACAGAGTTAGAAGGAGACGGTAAAGGGAGAGGAAAAGTCGATAGAGGGGAAAGTGTAGTAGACAAAGGGAATGAAGTGCAATGGGGCGGTATATAGATGTTTAAAAGGGGAAGTAAAACGGTAGAGAGATGGAAGGTGAGGTAAAGGGAGGTAAGGGTAGGGTAGGGGTGAGTGGGTGGGGGAGCAGAATGACTCAGAGAGAGGGAACCTTGGACTTGCTCACACTGCAAAGTTCAATACTGTCTCACACTCACACTACCTTCTTCCACCCTTCTCCCCCTCCTCTCTATCTCTCTTTCCCCTCACTCACTCTCCTCTCATTTGAAGTTGTCCCACTCCACCTCTCTTTATTATCTACCTATAGCAAAAAACCTGTATTTTTCTACATTCATTCATCTCTTCTCCTTTTTTTTATCATCATACCACTCTACGCCTTGGCTCCCAATCAATTTCGTTCCTCTCCAATTTATTGTTCAATTCTTTCTATAAAATTGTCCTTCCCTCCTTTTAATCCTCACGTTAATCGCCTTTGCTCACATACTTTTTTCCCCTTTTTATTACTTACATCATGTTCTCCCTCCACCTACCTCCTTATCCCACTACCGTTTCCAGGAAGTGGGAAATCAGAGATGATGAGAGAGAGAGAGGGAGGGAGGGAACTGAGGAAGTAGATAGGGGATGGAGAGAATGAGAGAGGATGGTGGAGAAAGAAAGTAGATAAGGAGATAATTAAACGAGAAAATAACGAAAAGGTGTTAAGTGAAAAGTTTTTTTTTAAATACCAAGACAGCAAAGCTACATAATTATGTTTAAAACTAAAGTAGATGCATCAGAATTGGTATGTTTTACGAATTAAACGAGTAAAGATAAAATGATATGAAAAGAAGGAAAAGGAAATAAGAGAAAACTAATGTAGCAGGGTGGCCGAGAATGTAGAGGAATGCAAGGCAACCATCCAACACTCCACCACACTGCTTCTCTCCACACAACACAGCACTGCCTCCTCCTCCTCTTTCCCACTGCATTCTCGACCCACCTTACATTATCCCTCAACAACAACACTCCTTCCTCCACATTACACTTTCAACACACAACGCAACACTCATTACTTTCAACACACAACACACAGTGCTCTACCACACATAGCAACACTCATTCACTTGCCTGACCCATCCACTACAGCACTACAAATTTTACACACACACACACACACACACAAAATCCAGTGTCAATTCACACAGGAACCACCACACATGCACATAGGCCTAATATAATGCAGTTTGGAGAATAACCAACAACACTTTCAAGAGATATACCAGTATGTATACCCTAACATTATGCACCTAGCGAGACTTTACAGCATACAACACCCGTCACATTCTGGTTACACCAAGTGAATGTAGGATATTGAGGGTGAGTCAGATTCACTTGAAGAGCTGAGTCACACTCAACGTAGAGGGAGGTGGAGAGAAGGGAGGGGGAGAGCCTGAAGGGGAGGAGTCAAGTGAAAAGTGAGGAAAAACAAGCTGGGTTTGACAGAGGTGATGGGAGGAGTAGACAAATAAACGACGGACGAAGTAGCCTATGATGGACAGGGTAGACTAAGTAAGAGGTGCAGTGTGAAAGGCATGGGTAGGGATTATGACAGTCGGGGAATGGGTATTACATAAGGGAAAAAGAAGAGATTTACAGTACCGTATACGAAATGAGAGAGGGGATTTCGGATTCCAAGTAAACCGATTGGTAGGGATAAATCGAGAGGTAAACCATGGTGAAGGGAAGTTAGAGATAAGGAAGTCCAGTGTCTGGGACCGACCTTGACAACTCGAGATGTAGGCTAAACATGAGGCGACCAACTTACAAAATAATAAGTAAATATTATGCAATATGTGACGTAAGTTGACACTGAAGTTCGAGGTCACCTTCGAGCAACAGCGGAATGACACTCGAGGTAATGAATTAAGGTAAGGTAAAGAGCAGATAAAATATATGAGAGAGAGAGAGAGAGAGAGGAGAGAGAGAGAGAGAGAGAGAGAGAGAGAGAGAGAGAGAGAGAGAGAGAGAGAGAGGAGAGGAGAGAGAGAGAGAGAGAGAGAGAGAGAGAGAGAGAGAGAGAGAGAGAGAGAGAGAGAGAGAGAGAGAGTGTGTGTGTGTGTGTAGTATATAGCGTATGTAAATTACACAAACTGACAGTGAACAAGATAATATAAGGCGGATGTATTTGTTAGTGTAGGAGAGCGGTAGAAGTGGAGTCAAGGTGAAATGTGTACGTGCGGCTGAACACATTGGCTACGTGACTCTTGACACACTGATATGACAGATGTAGTATAGGCCTAGTTAGGGAAAAAAAACAGGTCTATACATTACTCAAAGAAATGGGAAAAAATTATCAATAAAACAATACGACTATCAACTTATGAGAAAGAGAGAGAGAGAGCTAGCTTGACACCTGCAACCTGCACTATAGCGTATAAATAGACACTGAACCCCATGGCCCAGAACACGTCATCATCATCTCTATGTCAGCAAGGCTCTGGCAGAATACACTCTGAATATGGAATGATTAACTCAAACTTAAATAGAACACACACACCTTGCAAACCAGACGAGGCCAGTTAGCTCTCAGTTATTTATAACCATAATAGCCAATTACGTTGGTTAACAGAAAAAGATGGAGAGATGAAGGCGCTGTCCCTACCATAAACTTTCTCTGGTACAAGGCCATTCCATATATAAAACAGACAGAACCCTTGCACGAATCAAGAAAGGAAACCAATGTATAAATTAGATTTCTTCCACTACTAACACCATGTAATTAATATTTTACAACTTGAGCAAGGGTGAGATGAAAATATATACTGTCATCGGTGCTACAACTGTGTATTCCACAACTTGTGCTTGGTAGCCTAGTCAGGAGATGATATTGGAAAGATTATTAATTATTTCAATAATTCTTGTTGTAGTACCTGGAGTACCGTAAATATGCATACAAATACCAAAATATTAATGTATTAAAGTATTCATAGTCCCTGGTATAGTTGCCTTAATGTCCTCCTTAACCCCCTGTAGTAGCTGTGGGGTAGCCTACATTGGGCAAAACTGGACATGTTCGGATCACATCTGATACAGTACAGGAAGATTCAGCATGGAGATTGGTTTCATTCATAATAAATTGTAATTCGATTATTGTTTCCCTGCCACAACTACGCCAGACACCAAACAAGGGGTAAAGAAGGACATTTCGGCAACTGTACAAAGGTAGGGGAATAATACTCACTAACTCTGCAATTCACATTACCGTACATTTCAAATACAATATAAAACTGGTATTAATACTGGTAAAGTAATAAATTAGGCTCAAGCATAGGCTACAGGTTTATATATTTTGTAGTGTTACTATTAGCTAATTGTTTTCACTATGCATGCTGCCATTACAACCTTGATTTTTTTATTCGAATAAAAACTTACCTTAAAAAAACAATGAACACAAGAACAACCAAAAATAGGTCATGGCTGACAACTTCATTCTGACACGAGTTGTTGTGTCATGATTTGTCGGACGTATTCAATGGAGTAGACTGACTTGACTATACGTTTGTCATGTCGTATTTAAGTATACGTTTGTTATGTTGTATTACATCATGAAAATTGAGACTATTTCTATAAATTTACTTTGCGATTATAAAATCACATAAATTATTGTTATCATTTATGTTGCTTTCTTGTCCCTGTGCCTGTCTGATCTGAGGTGTACCGTTCTTATAATACATCCTGGCTACCAATACCATACAACTGGGCAAATACAAATCACTGCAGGATTGGATATATAGTATATTTTTGCAGGTATTGACAGCTTTATGTTAAACGATTTGGTAAACAGAGAGAGAGAGAGAGAGAGAGAGAGAGAGAGAGAGAGAGAGAGAGAGAGAGAGAGAGAGAGCAGCTGGCGCAAGTGAGTCACCCACCATTCTCTAGACCCTCCTTCATCCCTACCCCTCCGTCTCAATCTCCTCACTTCAACATTGAACCCCTCCATTCCTTTCTCACTCCTCCCTCCCTCCCTCTCTCTTGACTCTCTCCTCTACCTTAACCCTCCATGATCTCTATCTTGGCTTGACCCGATTCCTCTCCAATTAGTTTATCACTACTCTTTACACTATTTTGCTCAGCTGTCTTCTCCTCACTCTCTTGTCTGTCTGTACCAAAGCAAATTCTACCTCCTCTACTCCATTTCACAACATTCTTCACGTCGCCTACCCATCTTCGTTAATAACTTCTGTACACCAGTCTTGTCTTCCTGTCCACCTTCATCAGTTCTGTCTCTTCCGTCACCATCTACTGTCAGACTTTCTCTTGGCATCTTTCCACCCGTCCTTACACACACACACACAAAATCTCTCTCTCTCTCTCTCTCTCTCTCTCTCTCTCTCTCTCTCTCTCTTACGCTTCCTCTTCCACCGTCTCTCTCCCCTCCTTCATTATCTCTCCCTTCCTCCTTCAATTTACTTCCCCATTTCTCAGTAGTTATTGAGCTGTTCATCAGATTTCCCCTCTTTCCGACACCCACTTTCCTTGCAATATATTCGTCTTCCTTGTACTGTCTTCAACTGGCATCACAATTTCCATATAGCTTATTACATAAACGAGGAGATGCAAAACAATTATCAATTACATCATAAATATATGAAATCATCATCATTCCGTAAATCATTCATAACATTACAGTTCACCAAATCTGTCCTATGATGTACTTGTCGTCCAATAGTTAACCTTGTACCCGTAGACAGAATACCAAGTACGGTAATATCTAAACACTGGATCACAACTAATTAACTTAGTCAAAGCACTAAAGGAACCCCACTAGACACATTTCGGCTTCAAACATATCAGGGAATCTTTTCGACAAGCGAGTGGGAGAATGTGACGTAAGAAAATGAGCATGGCGATAACATTGATAACAAGGGAATTGATTCGTAACATGACCACCCTAAACAAGTTACCATCGTGTGTGTGTGTGTGACGTAAAGATAAGAGCGTCATTTTACCAGAATCGTTGCTGATATTGTGGACTTCCCCATACCGTTATCTCTTCCTCACTGTCCTCTAGCCTCACTTGCTTCTTTAATACCTCTACTAGCCTACACATAGTGTGAAAGTATTAAACTTTATCTTCGACAAAATCAATCTTCGTCACTGTTCTCTACCATCCCTGCTCCGTCACACACCTGTCCTCTACCATACCTGCTCCTCACACAAATGCCCTCACATACCAACCTTTCCGCCAGCCCTCCTGTCACACCTGCTTCCGCCACACGTGCCAGTACTACACACCTGGTCCACTAGTTAATTCAAGTGCTTCATCAGAGGTATAAGACCCTGATGCAACGCCAGTCGCTAGTCCGGAACTATGCACCACCTACCATGAAGAGGAATGATACTTTTATGACGTCAAAATGTTTGACAATCAACAGAGCAGCGCATCAAACAGAGACAACTGTTCTACTCCATACTTGCACCACTTTGTTTTAATTTTCCCTACCAAAACTCTCGAGATACTTGGGAAGAGGAATGGTGTACTTGCTGTTTGATGTGACATGTTCATGGGCCACTGACTCTTTCAAAATCCTCACAAATTCCAAGTACTTTCATAAAATGTAAAGTACAATATAGAGCAGTAGTGATATAAAGTAAACTACGGTACATGTATAATGCCACCAAGTAACATGAAGTGATGTTAATGGAAAGAGTTGTTGCGAGGGAAGACAGCAATAGCCTGCCACGACTTTCATCACTATACGGCTGGGAAACTTGCCACGGGCCCCTGCGGTTGACTGTATGTGAAAGGTGTACAGACACCGGCAAGAATTTCTTCCACCACACTCTGTCAGTCCTCTCTATATGGTTTTACTTCTTGAACCATATATGGTTGTGGTGCCGAAGGTGCAACAAAATATGGTACAATATAAAAGTAGGCTAACACAACTGAAGAAAGAAACTAAATCGGTATCTATTGTTTTCTCACCATAATCTGTTCTATTTACTTTAGTTTGTTTGTGAGACAATATACAGTAAAATTAGTTTGCAAAACCAACGTAAATAACACCGAAACTTCACCAAACCCCCCATCACTATATTAAATTTGAATTAGAAAGACAAAGGTCCTCTCTATATGTCTAAGCTCTTGGTGAGTTGGGCATAGAACGTGTCATTTACTGTCAATTTTGTTGTTTACATATTCTGAACTAATTAATTATAACTAGGCCTAAACAGAAAGCGAGCTCCCGACACGAACACTATGAGGTTGAGACATCACTCGAGATATGCTTCCTCGAACACTTAACAGAATATCTACAGTCGTATGGCACATGAGTGATGGGTAATAGGCTACGTGACAAAAGCATAATGGTGGGAAGGAGTGTAGGTGAACTTTTGGTGGAGTCTGTATACAATGACAGGAGACATTCCTGCGTGTGTAGCGAGCATCTCGGTGTTGCATTCACTGTCTCGTCACTCCACCTGTCTGTCTCTCGCACTCCTCCTCTCACCAAACTTGTGCAAACCCGAATAAGCTATTTTGAGTAAGTCTGTCTGCATGCCTCAACATAATATAATCGTATTAATGTAACCTTACCCTTGCCCATGTGTGCTTCGCCATGTTTTTTTTTAGTTCAAGGATTGACGAATGTACCACTAAAGAAAAACTTACTACGGTGATCTATTTCAGTCCACATTACAGCAAATGAAAACAGTTAACAATCAATAAGAAGGAACATTGGTGTTAATCCCTTGTTCCTTGATTTTCAAATCAGTAAGGATATAATAATTATTTTATTTGATCTAAAATACAGCTGTAAAGTCAGTTCTGCCTTTCCATGCTTCAATGGCTAATGAGGCAACGCCTAGTAATATCTTGGATCTATAGAGCATAAAACGAGTAATGTTTCCTGTTGCTGCTTTGGTCGACTTCCTTTTAGGTAGAACAAAAAAATAGCAGTCTAAGCCTGTAAAACACGATATGAGGCGATTGTGCAAGAGTGAATGTGTTAAATATACTGGTACTTGGAGGTCTACCTTTGTGTATTAATTTCTAAAATACACAAGTTTACATTAGGCTAAATAAGAGTGTTTACCTGTGCTTTTATATGGACATAGAGTTAATACTCACCTTGTGGTAAAACAGCCATTCGGCCATCTCATGAGGTCTGGTCGGTTGAGCATGGTGATCATTCCTTTGCATCACACCATCACTACACACACTATCCTCCTTCACCATCACCACCACATTCACCAACCAATACCATTATTCTTTTCTGTGTATCAGTACTTCAAATGTGAATATCTTTGAAATTCACTGATTCCACACCCTTCTCCTTGGGGGGATTTAAATCACTATAACACACACACACAAGCCAGTAAATACTTGCAGAACACAGGAAAGCAAGCACTAAAAATAAGCACTTACATTATACTGAAGTGCTGCTATGTTTGTATTGCACTAGAGAAAAATTCACTTGCACTTCATGATTTAAGTACAATATGGCAAAGGTATAACACTTTTCCTGCCAGTAATATTCACCTTTGGAATGACTGTAACACCTGGCAACACTTCCACCGCCGCCAACGAGTGACACCTCACATCACAACCTTCACTCACATCATACTTTTCCAGAAATCCATTAAGGAAATGTCACCATTCGTCAATTATATTCACAGAGAAAAACCTGTTCTATTCTTCGGGTCGAGGGTGAAATATTTATACCCTGTGGAAAAAAGTATAAGTAAAACGTATAGGCTATATATATTAAGAACACTTTCTTTTCCTGCATTTCATTTTAACGTGACTGTAGCAGCAGCTCGAGTAGCCAAAGTCACGCAATTGTACAAAGATATACATCCAATTGTATAAAGGCATGAAACTGTGCGGCACGTATTGTTTATGAATCTGTACACCGAGTACGAACGAACACACACACATACACACTACAAGCACCGTTAAATGACGCCAGACGCGAGAGGTTAAGGTGGCCTATACATAAAATGCGCACAAATAATGTCTGTGTGTGTGTGTGTGTGTGTGTGTGTGTGTAGCTACAGCCTATACTACATGCTTGGTAAAACAGAAAATCCAAAGAATGTGCCATCATACACCTCTACTCTAAATCTGTTCTCTCCTGATATTAAATCAACCATGGGCTATACACTTCCTACCATAAATCCTGGTTACTTGTAACACCATCAGTAACGTAAAGCCCCTCTTCCCCTCGATTTTTGCCTAAATCGAAACACTTTATCTCATTTGGCGTGAAAGCACTGTCAACACCCATGTTTGAAAGCTCAATAGGTGCCTATTATATGACATATTCTCTGACCAGCATTGTTTTAAGATATATCCAACATAAACGAATCAGAGGGCAAGGTATCTATGATGTTTCTGAACTATAAAGTTGGCCTACACCTTATACTCATGTACTGATATTATAACGTGACTGCTTATCAAAGGGTGTGTGTGTGTGTGTGTGTGTGTGTGTACCGAAGAGTGCAGGTCCATGTGTGCGTAAGATTAAAGTGGACGTGCCTGTGTGTGTTCTCTGCCAGACGGAGGAGTTCCGTAACTGTCCTGATACCGTTACCTACTTCCCTCCACCTCCCCCTTCTCCTCCTCCACCACAACTCCTCCGGTTCTTCCAAGACCACCACCCCACCTCAAAGACAACAGATATACACCATTACCATTATTTATATCCACCTCTATTACCAATGACATTTTATCACACTTTTAACTCCATCACCAACACGATAACCTTACCTTACCAATAAAGAGTCCCTCCCTTCCCCCTAACCTCCTGGTAACTTGCAGCAACAACAGATCTTCAATTCCACTCACCTTCCTCACCACTACAACTACATAGGCCTACCACTTTAGTCAAGCTACCCCACATCTCCCTCAATCACCACATATCGAAGAGTCCCTCCCTTCCCCCAAACCTCCTGGTAACTTGCACCCACACCATATATTCCATTTCATTCTCTCCTCACCAGCACAGCACACTTCAGTCACCCTGCCCCACACATCCCTTGATCACCACTTAATCACGACTCGTTGTCATCTTACCCCTGTCCCCATTGCATCATCAACACCACCACAACCACCCATCTCCCCTCCTTTGTCGTCGTTCACATAGCCCCCAAGTCTTGAAATCTTTCTATTTTGACCTACCAACTTGTTTCTGCCCTTTGTCACCTGCTTCCCATTTCAGGTTCAAAGACACATTCAGAAAAACTACAATGTCTAACAACATTTGTTAACTGGTAAAAGAGAATGCGAAAGATATTGCAAATATGGCTACGTTCCTCATGAGACTAACGAGATACACGGGCGAACAGCTGACTCCAGAGAATGTGGTCATGAGGTGGTGTGAGATGAGACAATTTTGGGTGAGAACATAAACCCCAAGAATGTGTCTCCAACACCTTCTCCATACAGAACAAAGTTTTTGAAAATTATTATATATTGATCTCAACAGTTTAAAACTTAATAGGGCTGACATTATCCTTATCATTCAGAATCATACTAGTTGTACTCTTAATACAGTGCCACAAAATTCTACAGCATTCCTTCAAGACGGAAAAACATTGAACACGTGACCATAATAAAGCTATAATAGGCTACCGTACCTAGGGGGAAAGAAGTCAAACATGGGCTCATAAACACCATACATTATCTGTTGTTCTGATTCCTGTCAACCCATTCCAGACCTCTATGATGCCTGTCTACCATTTACTTGAACCTACCAGCACCTCCATTATCACTACCACCAACAGCACCACCATACTTTCTCCACCCTACTACCACCAACATACCCTCATCACCCTACCACCACCACCATACCCTCATCACCCTACCACCACCACCACCACCACCCCATCTACCACACACGGCTCTGCCACACCAGACTGTCATCCGATACATCGTTGACGGCCAAGGAAGGGGGAGTATGGGGATGTTGGAGAGGGTGTTTGGAAGCTACCAGCACACAAAACGCACGCAAAAACACATAGGTCCTACACACTGAAAGGAAGACAACATATCGAGGTAAAGAGGGCATGAGACGCGTGAAAGAGACAGAAAACAAAGGAATCTGGAAGGCTGAGATTGAATAAAATATGAGAAGGATGAGATAGACAACTGTGATTCTCTCTCTCTCTTTCTCTCTCTCTCCAAACACACAGAAACGCAATATGTACGGTAAGGAAGAAATCCACCAGGAAAATCAACAATGAAACCATCCTTATCTTTAGCCAAGGTGAAAAACAAACGGTTATCAATTAATTACGCCGAGAGTGTAGGGAAGAACCCCAGATACGAGATAAGACGAGAGGCAGAGATTAGGTTTCACGGGTAGGAAGAGAAAACAAGAAGCTGGTGATGGGATAGGCAGAGACAGACAGACTTATACAGAGAGAGAGAGAGAGAGAGAGAGAGAGAGAGGAGAGAGAGGAGAGAGAGAGAGAGAGAGAGAGAATGTGAAATCCACACAAGGCCGCCTACCATGCCAATCAAAACCGTTACCTCCCTCCCTCCCTCCTCTCTCCTCCCACCCTCTTCCTCGTCTCCATCTCCCTTCTAATCTTTCTCTTCACTTTCCTACTTCCCCTTACATAACCAT
The DNA here is from genome assembly GCA_033782935.1 of Petrolisthes cinctipes. NCBI lineage: Eukaryota > Metazoa > Arthropoda > Malacostraca > Decapoda > Porcellanidae > Petrolisthes > Petrolisthes cinctipes. The sequence continues at coordinate 53,215 of JAWQEG010006404.1, forward strand.
TCTTCTATAACTCCTCCTATTTCCATTTCTTTCATCTATTGCACTTCACTTCCATCTACCGTACATACACCACCATCATCATCATCTAATTCATTCCATTCACAAACATCACTCACTCTCTTGCCAACCTTCCACCCTCCCATAATTCCACCCTTACCAGTTTTACCTTGACCACATAGCCTACAGTAGATCCTCTTCTCAACATACTCCATTCCTCGATCACACTACCACCGCCACCACCTTTCTCCTCTCTCACAGTTTATACACACACACACACACACTCCTGTCAATTTCCTTCCTGCTCTATCTCGTCTTCCATAGGCGCCTTACTTGGTTTTCAATGTCCCTTCTTTTTCTTCCCAGTCCTTTTCGTAATATTATTCCTTCCATCTATAATATTTCTTTCATAATTTCCTTAAGTCTTTTACCAATAGTTCACTCCTTTACTTCCTTACATTTCAAAACTCCTTCATTTACTTCCAACCTCACTTACTACGAACCACTTCCCCTACTACCCTTTCCCTCTCCATATCTTGCATTTGGCTTATCTGATGCTCTCTTCCTTATGGGACCCTGTGATGTAGTCAGAAAATTGGAGGTAAATGAGTCCTTCAAATATTGCCATGAAACACATACACACACTTATAGGAAAGGAGCTTGTTTCCTGCATAGTCAGGAGGAATCAGAAGCCTCCAATTCCAATACACGATCACAGAGTCCTTAATAGCCTTTAACCTCATCTTCCTTCCCTTCCTCTTTTTCTTCGCCATTTTCCATTTCTCCCCCCTCGAATATTTACTTCGGCCCTTAATCTTCCTCATTTCCCTCTTCACCTTTATCTTTTCTCCCGTCGTCCATCCTTCATCATCTTCTCCTTCCCCTTTCCTTACTGCTCTATCTTCCTCTCATCTTTATTATCCACTTCCTTCTCTCTTTTCCCTTTCCTAATAGCATTCTTCCTCACTCTCTTCTCAGTAATCTCCTCAACTTTCTATACATTCTCTCTCTTTAAACATTTCTTCCTTCTCTCTTTCTACCTTTTCATTCAATCACTTCCCACAAAGTCCTCGCCACATTTCCCTTCCTCGTCGTTACTTAAACATTAAATAATACCTGTTCTGGCCACATCATCATTGCAACTCTCTCTCTCTCTCTGATTCCTGGTCCTAAATTCATGTATAATTCTTTCATTTTTCTCCCATTCCCCATTTCTTATCTTACACTTCCATATCCTTCCGTTCTTATATTGAATGTATTTTCGTTCCTCTATCCCTCCCTTCCTCCTTTCTGACTTGCCATCATTTGCACAGATTCTGTCTTCCCCCTTCCTCTATTTCCACCTTCCCTCGTCTCCTCCTCCTCCTCCTCACCCCATTCCCCTCTTGACTACCACTGCAATATTTACTCTTCACTGCATCTTGCAAACCTCTTCTATCTCCTCTTCCTCTCTTGTTCTTCCCTCCCTAACATTTACTTCTTCCCCCATTCTCAATTATGTAGAGTCGTAGCCACCTCTCACTCTCTCTTTGCAGTACAGCTAGAGAGAGAGAGAGAGAGAGAGAGAGAGAGAGAGAGAGAGAGAGAGAGAGAGAGAGAGAGAGAGAGAGAGAGAGAGAGAGAGAGAGAGAGAGAGAGAGAGAGAGAGAGAGAGAGTGTGTGTGTGTGTGTGTAATGGAGGGGGATATAGTAGAGTGAACTAAGGAGTGAGACGGAAAAAACTGAACATTAATATAAAGTGATGAACGTTCCTCTGGTTCCCTCCCTCTCTCTCTTTGTATCCTCCCTCCCTCCCTCCCCTCACACTACTCTCCTCTCCCTTTCCCACCATCATCCTGACACCAACTCCTTCCACTCTAATAATTCAAAGTCCTTTTCGTTTCACCATCTCCTTTATCCTACCTTCAGCTCCTATCTCACCCTTTCCTCCTCCGAACTCAATTTCTCCCTCATTTACCGTTTTCCCATAATATCCCCACCATCCCTCCTTCTCCACCCAATGTCTTTCTTCTTTCCTCTATCACTACCAATCTCTCCCTACTCGTAGCTCTGTTGTGGAGGCCATCTTGTGACCGTCCCGGGTGTGGTGTGGTGGCAGCAGCAAGTCCTCACCCCGGGACTGTCCCCTACATCACTACCACAACACAACACAACACAAGGTACAGGCACAGACGGCATGAGGGGAGACCGAAGGGAGAGTGGAACGAGGTAAAAGTTACATTAAAGTGATAGAGGAGGAAGTGGATATTAAAGTGGATATAAGGAAGGATTGCAATGAGGAATATAAGGACGAACTGACTTTGAAAGACTTGAGAGGGGAGGGTGAGACAGAAGGTAAACTAAAGGGGTAGAGTAGGAGAGGAGACCGAGAGGGATGACTGAACTAGAAGGAAAAGAGGAGGTCGAGAAAAATAAAGAGGAAGTTAAGATGGGAAGACAAAGGAGACAAGAAGAACGAAAGGGAGGAGTGAGAGGGGGGGTTAGATGGCAAGAGGGAAAAGGGGGGGGGGGGTAGGGAGACGGGAAAAGAGGTTGTTGGCAGGGAAGGGTGAGGA
>JAWQEG010006405.1:0-29474 GCA_033782935.1 Petrolisthes cinctipes
GAAAGGGGAGGGGATGGAACCTTCCCTACAGCGAAAACCGGTATGTGTGTGTGTATATGTATGTGTATGTGCGTGTGTGTGTTTATACTTCCACTGCGCTTGTTACTTACTAAATATATCCTGTGTTAAATAACTGTTGACAACATTATACAGCTTTGTGTGTGTGTGTGTGTGTGTGTGTGTGTGCGAGTGTATACCTGTGTGTGTGTGTGTGTGTGTGTGTATACCTCTGTGTGTGTGTGTGTGTGTTTGTGTGTGTGTGTACCTCTGTGTGTGTGTGTGTGTGTGTGTACCTCTGTGTGTGTGTGTGTGTGTGTGTGTGTGTGTGTGCTAGAGTTATAGTAATTAATTATAAAGTAACGCCGCTCATGGATATCTCAATCTCTTCTGTTTACATGTGTCGGAAAAAATCATTATTATTATTTTTTTATTTTTTTTTTTTTTTTTTTTTTTTTCATCAACTGTTTAAGGACCCTGCATGTGATCGTGTATGAAAATTGGTGGCTTCTGATTCCTCCTGATCATGCCACGAAACAAGCTCCTTCCATTATACAGTAGGTGGTGTTTCGTGGCTATATTTGAAGGACAGTAGGTGGTGTTTCGTGGCTATATTTGAAGGACTCGTTTACCTCCTGCAATTATCTGACTACATCACAGGTCCCTTAATTAAAGTCATACCCATGCATCGTAGGAAACAAAAACAAGATATTATTATTATTATTATTATTATTATTTTGCAGTAGTTTAGCGATATGATTTTACAAAGGTAGCGAAATTAAAACCAAACTTCGAATATCATTTGCGTAAATTCTTGTATTCACATTTAGATAGATAATTGCACATTAGCGTATTTGTATATGCATCAGTTCGTATCTAACTAATCATAAAGGGGGTCGACTTTTGTAAGGGAGTGCTGGTGGTGTGGGTGTTTATATTTGCTGTATTCCACCACGTGTTGACACTCCCCTGTATAATAATTATGGTATGGTCAGTGACATACACAGAACCAACCCCCTCTCACATTTATAAACACATCCCCTCTCTCTCTCGGTTCCACTCTTTTCAACTTTTATCCATCTCCCTCCATCATCATCATCTCTACCTTTCTCTTCACAAACTCTCTCTTCCTACCTTCCTCAGCCAATCCTTCACCATCTATCTTCATCATAAGTATATATTCATTCCACATTCACCCCACAAAACTGACATAATTTTGATTTCATGGGGTTTCATACAGATGTTCCTCCTCCCATTAATTGTGGAGACGTCGGAGTTATGCGACAGATTAGACTCTTCTCGTGTTCGTGATTTGACCCAACCCTGGTGCTCAAGAGTCCATATATTTAATAGTACATAATCATTCAAGTCTGCATGCTGAGTGAGTTATGGGTATAATACACTTTTGGTACATTGGAACGCCTCAATTCCTCCAAAGTATGTCAGGAAACAGAACCACATTTACAAAAATAATGGTGGCCTTTTGCTTGGAATAGTTTTTAGTAATCAATGGTTCTAAATATACCAACACTGTTATAACACATTAAATGACATACACGGAAGTCATTCGTGCCTGTGTGAGTATGAAGAATAATTAATATATATATATTTATACCCTTATAATTATAACCTCCCTCAGATATTGATTATGTTTCGCCAGACTTCAAGCTCGGCCAATACTTACATACTTGAAATATATAGACACATAAATTATTAGTTCAAGAATAATATTTATGACACCATAATATTTTCACACTGATCCATATTTAAACCTGATATGAACTCTTCTACCTCTATATTATATACCTCAAAATATCGGAAGCTTATTATTCCTAAAGCAAAATTCGTCTCTATTGCGTTTTACTCCCAATATTTTAGGGGATATTTAGTATACTTTTGGTACATTGGAAAGACTTGATTCCTCCAAAGTATGTACAGTCGTGGTCAAAAATAATCTTCCATATAGGGGTAACTTTCGTAAGAGTTTGACAGCTTCCCTCTGTTCCTTACATGATAAACTTTCCAATAAATAGTTTAAGCAACATCTTTTAATTTTCTTCAAGCAGCTACTCACTATTTAAAACAATAACATCATAATTATGTGAACGTGAAAACATTAGACATTAATTTGTTTGAGTTACCCATATGTGGATGATTATTATTTACCACGACTGTATGTCAGGAAACAGAGGTAGATTGCTTGCATGACCTAAATAATGATTGCCTGTTTGCTTGTACTAGTTTGTTTTAGTTTGGAGGAATCAGTGTGCTCCAGATTTACCAACACTATAATTATATATATAGTGACTTTGTCCTGTTGGTGTAAATGTTTAGAAATAGAGTTAGGTAGATAATTATATACCTTCCCATTTAACCCCTCTAACTTAACTAACTAACTGGCATTAGCGTTTTCTTAACTGAGTAAAATCGTCAGGAGTTGTTTAGTTATGACACCGACTATACAAAATATCACTGTGCTAAAGAGAAGGATATAATTATTGTATAGTATTTATATATATATTGTATAGTCATTATAAGTGTGAGCTAATAATTCAATTTTTTTTTTTTTTTATAATTCAATTTTTTTTTTTTTTTTTTTTTAGTCTGGTACCTAAACTATAATTATACAGTATTTTATTCTTTTCGACGTCTAGTATATTCAAAGATCATCCCCCCCCCTCCCCCCATAACACCTCTCCCCCCCAAAAAAAAACACGAAAAAAACACACACACACACACGAAAAAAAAGGCCTTACGAGCATACCATCAATCATTCAAAAAAAATATATATAAAAAAGCAGGAGAACTCTCAGCACTTACAGACCGCAAACCCCTTCTAATCTTCCTTTCCATCCAGTTATCTCTCTACACACACACAAACACACATACTATCACATTCTCTCTCTCACTCTCTCTCTCTCTCTGTTATATAATTATCTACCTAACTCTAATTCTAAACATTTACACCAACAGGACAAAGCCACTATATATATATATATATATATATATATATATATATATATATATATATATATATATATATATATATATATATATATATAACCCTTCACCTTTCTGCTATGCTAAATAATAAAATAAAAAGTATTTACATAATCTGAACAATCAATCAGCATCTGTGCCCCAAATTTAATCGGATAAAGAAGAACGAATGAGAGTGAAAAGAACGAGAACAAAATAATACATATCCTATACGAGAGAGAGAGAGAGAGAGAAAAAAAAAAGGGGGGGGGGGCGCAGAAGAAAGAGCATATAATAATGAAAGAAAAAAATATGGTTTAAAAAAAAAAAAAAAAAAAAAAAAAAGAGAGATGTAAAAAGTCGGCATCTGTTTTAAGGAGGTGGTATAATATTGTATGCAAAATCAAGCTGTTCCTTCAGCTTTGTGCATTCGTTGCTTTTGTTGTTGTTTTTTCTTCTTGCCCTTCTCTCGTATACCGTAGAGAGAGAGAGAGAGAGAGAGAGAGAGAGAGAGAGAGAGAGAGAGAGAGAGAGAGAGAGAGAGAGAGAGAGAGAGATAATCGGCCTAATGAGAGAGAGAGAGAGATAGAGAGAGAGAGAGAGAGAGATAGTAATATGGGAGAGAGAGAGAATGCATGTGTGTAAAAGGAATACCTGAGAAACGAAGAAGTACTGATATAGGAAAACGAAAGAAAAGGAAAAAAAAAAAAAAAAAGGAAAGAAAGCGAATTAGAGAAAATGGGGAAGGAAGAGGAAACATGCATACAACTCGAGTGAGGAAGGGAAAACAGAGGAAGAAAGGGAGGAAGGGAGAAAGGGAGAAGTAGAGAAAATCAAGAAATAAAGACAACTATAGCGAAATGAAAGTATAAGGGAAGGAGGGAGGTATTAGAAAAGAAAAGTGAAAGAAGAAAGAGGAGGGAAAACAAATGGGAAGGAAGAGAAGACAAATAAATGGATAGTTTGAATATACGGGGGAGTCCGAAGAGGAGAAGAAAGATAGAAGAAACGAGGAGAGTAAATAAGGAGAGGGGAAAATAGAGGGGATAGTAGATAACACGGGTGGTTAGAGAGAGAGAGAGAGAGAGAGAGAGAGAGAGAGAGAGAGAGAAGTGTAGGGGGAAAGAGTGAGAGGGCGAGGATGGGCAGGCAGTGTTGGAGGAGGGGCATCGAGTGGGGGTGGGCATGGTGGGAGGGACTGGCTGATGCCCACCTCTCACCATTTACTTTGATTTCGTCCAATTTTTGCCACTAATACCCGGGAACATAATTATTTGACTTTTTAATCTGGTATATAAGACGAATTTGGGTATGTGTTGAGGCGTTATTGTTTCAAAGTGAAGTGATGTGTGTATATGTAGTGATTGGTGTGAGGTGGAGGCGGTGGCGGGCGGAGGGGGTGGAGTCGCAGGGTGGTGGGGTAGGAGGGAGGGCCGTGGTTGGTTGGCTGGGCTGGGCGGGCCGTGGTGTGTGTGGCCAGCCAACGTTCCCGAGGTGGCCTGGTGGTCGGGCAGAGTCCCCCAGTGTGTCGTAGAACAGGTGGCCAAGCACATCCCGCGTCAGCTCCTCTCCCGCCCGCACACACACATACACAAAACACAAACAGAAGCCAGCCAGGTTCTGAGAAGAGAAGACTGCCGGGCCGCAAACTGATCCCAACTTACTATAAGCAGGCAAACACCTACGGCTTTATAAGAAGTACCCGCAGAAGAGAAGGTGGAAGTAGTGGTGGTGGAGTTGCATAAAAGTTAAATAGGAAACAACAATATAACACCTCCAAACAACAACAACAAGTCCTCTGATACCCCACAGGAAAAACAAACGAAATACGACCTGTCCTAACCAGTCAGCAGCACAAGCATCTGTACCTAAATCAGTGTAAGAGTGGTGGTGTCACGTGATAACAACAAAAGGAAACCCAGCTTTGTATACTTTTCAAACATTAGCAACATATTGACAGCCTAAATTGGAAATACTACTCGAGTCCTGTCTCTTACATGCAAGCAAGCAAGAAATCACGCAAGTTGCTGGAAACACAAAAAGGTGTTGGTCGTGTTACATGATAATCAAAGGTAAACAACACCACAGAGACTGATTGATACACACAGGCAGGGGCGACCGACGCAAGCATCATTAGCATCCTTGTGACCGTTACCTCGTTGTGTCGCCAGGGGGCCAGTGTCACGCCTCACCACACCGACATCAAACAACGCCTGTCATCGCGTTTAGAGTCCTGGAAACTTACCACAATCGTGTTGTCGCAATTTATGTTATGCCCGGTGAATTAAAAAAGTTCGAGTAATAATTATACTGACAGAAAAATAAAAAAAACACACAAAGTAAATATCTTCAGTAATCAGTGATCAGAGTTTTAAGTTGAAGACATAGTGACCCAGTAACATCAGCTACTTCAACAAGCACAACACTAGCACCCAGAGCAGTGCCAGTGCCAGTGATAACAGTGCCTGGGTGAGTAAGTCAGGTAGTTGACGAGTGTGCCAGTGGGAGCGACACGGGAAGAGGCGACAAGAGGGAAGCTGGTCTACGACAAGTCATCGGCAGCGGCACTCATAACCTACTGAAGCTGCTGGTGTCAGTTGTCTCTCTAGTGCCGCTCTTTCCCTCACCTGCTCTGCTCTCCCCCCGCGCCTCTCTCTTTCCTCTCTTCCTCGCCTACATCACCCGCTCTCACTCTCACCTCGCGCGCATCATACTGACGTAAGCACTGACCGAGAGAGAGGCTGGTGAGAGAGGGAGAGAGAGAGAGAGGGACAAGAAGTCAGACATGTGTAGTAGTGACGAAGGTGTGCGGCCCCAGCACATATAGCAGCCATACCACCACCGTCAGGAGCAGTCATAGCCGGGGCGGCTCCACGAGCTCCTGCTGCTCCTCACATTGCTTCAACGAGCACACCTGGTGCTGCCAGCCTCTCAACTCAGGCTAGCGGCACACTTACACTGGCTTGGACTTGTACTGCTTTTGAACTCTATCAGTGCCCCGAACTCCTGACATAACTTGTGGTGATAGAACTAACACTGTGACGTGACGCGGGTAACCCTTGGTGTGTTGTGACCAGACCAAACGACAGAACTACTCAGCGTCCACACCAACACTCACGTGGCTCCCCAGGCCCGGCCTCAGTGCCTACTTGAGGCCTGGACCTCCTCAAGGGGTGGGCTGGAGCCCCAAAGTGCCTCCCTTGCCAGAGCCACGGGGTTCCTTAGCGCCTTCCTTTCCCTCAATCATCGCTTACAACTGGGCCAAACGTCGGGAGCTACCATACCTTTACCAGGGTGAGTACCTCAATCTACCTGGCGCCCGGCCCGCCCAGGTGTCCTAGCGACTCGTTCATAACAGTAAAGTTTCCCGCCACTTATTGGGCCTCGTAGAAAATGTTGTGATTACTTGTAGAAAGGGTTGTTCACTAAGTGTGGTAATGAAACATAATTGTGGTACTGTTTGTGTATTCTTGGGGTTTATTGCTTGGATTTACAATGACTTCCATATGCACTGCTATCAGTATGTTGTATTCATTAATACTAGATCTTATATCTTTGGATGGACTCAACTGCTGTGTACATAAAAAGTTTAGCAATGCAATGTGTAGGGATTTAACCTGAGGGAGTTAACCTTGGGAGGAATTCATTGGAATGTTTTGGGGAAATAGGAAGGAATTTGCCCTGGAGTACTCAGAAATGTATGTATGTATACCTGTGCGACTGCTCACGTGATAAAACTTAAGTTATGAAACCGGGGAATTCTTACGGTAAGATAAGGGGAATCCAAAAAAGTTGTTTATAGGCGACTAGTCCAAGGGAGATTCATACGAGAGGACACAAGACGAATTTATAGGCAGTGAACTCTTATACAACACTCACTATCTTTTAGCATTGTATATCGTCACGAACTATAATATTTAACATCTATGGTAGTTTTCTGAGGACCAACTTGCATGTAAAGGAAAGAGTGGAGGGTAGTGTAGTACCGTATATAATTAATTACACTCTGAGTTCATTATCGCTATTATATTCTAACCACACACGTATTAGCAAAAACTAATCAATAATTATACAACACTACAGGCCGAATGACTGATATAGGCTATACTGTTTATTATAATACAAGCCACATGTGTGTCAACTGAGCACGAGATAATAAATTCGCAATCATTAATCTTCTCTTCTCGTTAACATGGCCAGTCACCATTGCATCATATGGCATAAAAAAAAAATAGAATTAAAGTCAGATCCAAACAACATCCTTTTGCAACAATGACTGTGAAAAATATAAGTCTAAAGTACAATAAATGTGTCATGAATGGGCTAAGGAGTATCAGCTGACAGATCCATGCATGTGTATTCCAATGTGTTACTCCTTACCATGGCACATTAGGCTTTATGATAATAATTATGTGTCATTTGTAATCATCGCAAAAGTGACTTCCAAGTGTACCGGGTAGTAATCATTCTAATAATGCAATAACAGATATGAGTTACGTTTAGTAAAGTCTACTTACACGCATTTTTTTTGCAACAGTTGTTTATGTAGATTTATATTGCGTAATTCCCAGGTACTTTCTTACTTAACTTTTTATGTACAGTGAATGAAGAAATATTTTACCGTACCGTACCGTATATCAAAAGAATCTTTACAGGAGGTATTATTGAAAGCTACCGTACCATGATGGAGAGCTGTTAAAGATGTGATAACTGACATGCTTTAATTATCTCAACGTAGCTAACGCCAAACAATGGTACTCGTTACAGGGAAAACCAACGACGGGTTCAAGGGTAAGGGTGCGTAGAAACCAACCAAGGCTTAAAGTTGCAGGGAGGGAAGGAGTTGTGTGATTGATTTCCATGTCTCTGGTTACCTGTTGCTTGCATCAGGTACAGGTAGCCTACATTCACGTGAAGAAAGACCTTGGTTTCTTTTCTGTATGTTGGTGAACTTTGAGGGTCTTACTTAGCATTAGTACAAGATAAATACTTATAGCTTATCGAAGTCATAAATTTAAGAAAAAAAAAAATCATATCCTGGAGACTCATATCACTAAAGTTCACCACAAGACAAATGGGGTGACAAGATTTTTTATCGTGACTGTAGTGGTCATGTGTGCTGGAAGTGAACTCTGGTGTAGGCTAACTATAGGCCAGCACAAATGAGGGAGATATGTTTATTACGGTACTGCACAGCTTCCTTCCTTCATTCATTCTACCCCCAGGGAGGTCAGTGACTTCATTGTACATTCGGTCTCGTCAATTAGAATCTAAACGTCTACCAGTGTCTTTAAGGGACCCTGTGATTGTGTATGAGACCTGGTGGGTTCTGATTCCTCCTGCCTTTGCCACGAAACAAACTCCTTTAATGTAGGTGGTGTTTCATGGTAATGTTTGAAGGACTCTCTAACCTCCAATTCTCTGACTACATCACGAGGGTCCTTAACACTGTTTATGCAAGTATGATGCACCACGGGACTTGAGTCATTAGAGCACAAAATTATATATGGTAAAACATCACAGGTGGGTTTCCCGAGCCTGGGAGTATAAGCCTTGTGCCTGGCTGACTGTGACGTCTGTGTAAAGGGAGTCCCAACCTCACTCCACCTGCCACAGTTTGTTGTTTCTGGTTTTAATTATTGTATTCATTTTCTTGCTTCTCGTTTTGTATCGTCGTTAAACCTTTGTATTAATATGCTATTAATAATTAAAGCACAATTTATATCATCATTCAAACTTATATATATAAATTTACAGTGGTTCGATTATTTTCACATTTGCCACCCATGACATCAGAGTGTGGGTGGATGAGGTGAGGCTGAACGTCACCGCCATACGGGAGGTGGGAGGTGTGGGGGTGATGCGAGGGGAGAGGAGTGAAAACGGACCCAGGTGAGGGGACGGGAAGGGAGACATTGACCCTGGTGAATAGTGGGAAAAGGATATAGGTAAGGAGAGGGGAGTGGACAGAGGCAGGTAAGGGGAGGAAAGTGGACATTCAGCCAGGTAAAAGGGAGGGGTAAATGGAGGGAAATGGGCACAGTCAGGTAAGGAGAGGGAGAGGACACAGCCAGGTAAAGGGAGAGGTAAAGGGAGGAGAGGGGACGACGAGCCAGCTAGGTAAGAGAAGAGGTAAGGGGAAGGGAGGGAAGTGAACAGAGCCAGGTAAGAGGAGGAGGGAAGGGGACAACGAGCCAGCAAGGTAAGGGGAGGTGAGGGGAAGAGAGACAGACTCTGGGGAAGGGAGGGGAGAGAAAACGGACTCAAGTGAGGGGTGAGGTAACAAACTTAGGCTAGCAGAGTGGAGGAGAAGGAAGGGGAGGGATGCAATGAGCCTTAGAGAGGGGAAGAGAGGAAGCAAAGACAAAGCCGAAGAGAGAGAGAGAGAGAAAGGGGAAGAAGGAGGGATATAGAACAGGAAGGAAAGTATAAGGGAGGTGGCAGAACCCGGATAAGGCCTCAGGAGGGAAAGAACGGTGGGGGGGGGGAAGGGGGAGGTAACGGGAGGAGGAGGAGGTGAAGGCACATGCTCACCTCCTCCTCCTTAGTGCTCATGACGCCCTGGCAGTACCCTGGAAAGAGAGAGAGAGAGAGAGAGAGAGAGAGGTCCGGGGGGAGGGGAGGGGGGGATGAGTGTGAGTGGGGCGGACGGCAAGAGAAAGAGAGAGAGAGAGAGAGAGAGAGGAGGGTGCTTGCCTGCCTGCCTGCCTGCCTGCCTGCTTGCCTTAAAGCGGAAGCACCACACACACCGGCTCCGTGCTTTAATCTCGCCCGTCGGACCACTGCGGTACATGACGCCCGTGACCTGCATCCTCACCCACCCACCAACCAACCAACCCCGCCCCTCAACGCCAAGGTCCGCCCACACCCACATGTAGTTAGTACCTCCACGCCCGACACTCACACACCCTCACCCGTAAACATATATTATCTTCACCTCTTTGTGCCTTTCAATAACCAACGCCTTACCATTTTTATTTTACATCGCTTGACGTCACTAGGTTTTTCAATTACATATACCTTACGATTTTTTATTAGACATCGCTTGACGTTACTAGGTTTTTCAATTACATATACCTTACGATTTTTATTAAACATCGCTTGACGTCACTAGGTTTTTCAATTACATATACCTTACGATTTTTATTAGACATCGCTTGACGTCACAAGGTTTTTCAATTACATATATCATACCATTTTTATTAGACATCGCTTGACGTCACTAGGTTTTTCAATTACATATGTCTTCCCATTTTTATTAAGCGTCACTAGCCTATTCATGCTTTTCAATAACTAAAACCTTACCATTTTTATTAAACATTGCTTGACGTCTCTATATAAGCTTTTCAATTACTAATACCATAAGATATTTATTAAACATGCCTAGATATCTTTATGCTCTTCAATAACTAACACCATTCGATTTATAATATTATCATGTATGGGGTTCTATTGGTAAACTGTCTTCAGATAATTTTTTATGCGTTTTAGTCACCTATATTATAAGTATGAAACACAATATATTATCCAATACATCCTACCTTGAAAGGAAAAAATAACGCGACTGTCATATTATTTTATTTTTCCATTCAATGATTCGGTTACCTTGAATTTATTACATACATACATACGGTAGCCTATACATTGTTTGCCCAGTTTCCCACATGCATGCAAAAACCTCCACAGACTTATCTCCCACTAACCTACCCAAGACCTACCCAGCCAGCCCCCTAAAAAAAAAAAGGAAGGAAGGTATATACGACCGCCTACATGCCGTTTGACCCTTTCTCTCCCCATCACTCACAATTCATACACTTCCCCTTCTCCCTTACCGTGTTGAGAAGGGTTGTGTATACCGTTCTCCTCTCCTAGCATCCCACACGTCACGTCGCCCTCCCTCCTCCTCCTCCTCCTCCTCACATCCTATACCCACCCACACACTCTGCAAACCTCCTCCTTCACCTCACATCCTACACACACACACACACACACACACACACACACACTCTTATTTCTCCTCCCTCACCTCACACACACACACACACTATTTCTCCTCCCTCACACCACACCCACCCACACAACACCTTGCCTATCTCCTCCCTCACCCAACACACACACACACACACACACACACACACACACTAGTCCACTCCCTCACCCCCGTCCACTGACCCTACTAGTCTTCTCCCTCATTCCCACCCAACTATATAGCCTTCTCCCTCACCCCACACACACACACACACACCCACAGACACCCACACACACATATTGCAAAGCTCCTCCCTCACCCCACACCCACACCCACACACCCTACACATCTCCCTCACCCCACACCCACACCCTACTAGTTACCTCCCACACCTCACACCCACACCCACACACCCTACACATCTCCCTCACCCTACACCCACACTCTACTAGTTCCCTCCCTCACCTCACACCCACACCCACACACCCTACACATCTCCCTCACCCCTCGCCCATGCCCTTCTTAATTTAATTCTACACACACAAACACACACACACACTTTCAAAACTCCCCTTCATTCCACTCCCACACCATTCAAATCTCTTTCCCCTCCCACAGTTTTACCATCCCCTTTCACCCATAATTGCAGAAACTTTTAACTCATAATCCTCTTTTCTTACTAGTTCCATCTCTTGCAACTCCTCTTCAATCCCTTTCAAATACAATCCTTTCCCTTGTAGCTTACTAAGTCTCTTCACTCCTGTAGCAGCAATCCCTCCGGAGCCTTTGCAGTCTCATCCTTAGCCTAAACGACTTCTTCACCTATGGCACCTCCTTCTGCTACCTCAAACTCTCTAACAAGACACCGATGATACAATATAGACATCAATGCTATAGAACCTACACATTCACATCCGCGTATACTTGAAATACCTGAAGCTTCGTGTAGGACTAATTGACTGTACGAGTATATGTGTGAAATACTTAATTCCCTGCTGCACTAACTAGGAAACCTTTTCAGTTTCTTAGGACTGAAACATAAGAGTGACAGCAATGTAGACTAACGTTGATACAGTTTTTGCATAGCCTACATGATAAGCACCGTAAAACTTAATTAAAACACCAAGAATAAAATACGTTGATACAGTTTGCATAGCCTACATGATAAGCACCGTAAAACTTAATTAAAACACCAAGAATAAAATATGCTAAGACGCACAAATGAGTTAACTGTGTCCTTAAAGCTGGTTACATTGTGCATCCTCCCTCGTCCCTCCCACAAACACACCGTTGTTGGTTTGAGATGGAAGAGATATCGGGTCATTAACAAACCGTATGAATACATCAGACGGGCAATTAAACAACTAAATGCTCTTACAAATGAGGCCTATCCATAAATTTGCATACATTAAACGGCCAAGTTCCGACAGCCAGCCTGAAGCGAGGATGAGGAGGGTCAAGGGAAATGATATGCTGTACCAGACTCACTCATCATCAACATCATCAGCCATTCTAGTCGACCCAGTGTAGTTAGTTAGTAGCCTATAGGTTAATTAAGGGGGATGTTTTGTGTTGGTAAATCAGGAGCAACTCAATCCTCCAAACTATTCCCAGTAACAGAACACCATTAAGTTTGTTCATCTGGCCCTGTTTCCTGGCATACTTTGGAGGAATCATCAAGGCACTCATATGTATCAATAAAAGAATTACCATCTTAATTAAGGGGGTAATACACCTTTGGTACATTAGAGTGGCTATGTCAGGGAACAGGACCAGATGAACAAAACATAATACCGGTAGCCTGTTGCTTCGGAAAATATAGTAGTAGTTTGGAGGAATCAGTTGTTCCAGATTTAGCCTACCTACCTACGACAATGTCCCCCTCCCATCTCAATACTGAACTTCATTACGCCAACAACACATTACTGAGAATTTCCTTATCTATTCTACTCTCTCTACCGTTTCCTCTCCTTTTTCTATCCTATGTCTTTTTACAGCAACTAGGCCTAAGGGGGTGTAGTAGTGCTGGCAAATCTAGAGCAACTAATTCCTCCAAACCATTCCAAGCAACAGGACAACATTTTTATTGTTAATTTGGTCCTATTTCCTGGCATATTAAGGGGAGAGTATAGTTTAGGTATTTTAGGAGATAATTATTCCTCCAAACTATTCCCAGCAACAGGCCACCATTATTTTTGTTAATCTGGCCCTGTTTCCTGGCATACTTTGGAGGAATCAAGGCACTCCAATGTACCTCAAGTATACTCTCCCCTTTAGGAGGAATCAGTAACCCTCCAATGTACCAAAAGTATATATATGACCACCTTAAGCCTACACCCAGACACCATTAGATAAAATAAAATAAAATAAAATAAATAAAAACACAATATTACCAAGGCTACTCAATCACATGTAGTACCTGTAAGGGCAGATTCTCTTGTTGGTAAATTGGAAAGTCGGGGATTCCTCTAACGTATAGCCTACCAGAAAATAAATCACCTCGTTGTTACTAAAAGGGGATCTGTTTCTTGTCATAGTTTGGAGGAATCATCAGAGTCCTTCTAATTCACCAACAAAAGGATCGATCTCTCCTTAACGTTCACAAGACCACTCACAACATTAGGCTAAACCACCGTTATCATCATCATCATCAACATCAACATCAACCATTGCTAGTCCATTGCAAAAGTATAAATTACAAGACAATAAACAAGACCAGTGGGATTGCAGATTGTGTGGCTGGCCCTGACCATATATACCCTACACCCTACCCTACACCCACCACCCCAGCAACACCATATACCCTACACCCTACCCTACACCCACCACCCCAGCAACACCATATACCCTACACCCTACCCTACACCCACCACCCCAGCAACACCATATACCCTACACCCTACACCCACCACCCCAACAACACCATATACCCTACAGGCCTACACCCTACACCCACCACCCCAACAACACCATATACCCTACACCCTACCCTACACCCACAACCCCAGCAACACCATATACACCCTACCCTACACCCACCACCCCAGCAACACCATATATACCCCCTACCCTACACCCACCACCCCACCAACACCATATGGAGCAATAAATCAAACTTAATGAAGGATCATCCACTGAACCATCGTAACATAACAAGGCACGACCAGATTAAAACTTAC
Organism: Petrolisthes cinctipes; assembly: GCA_033782935.1. Lineage (NCBI taxonomy): Eukaryota > Metazoa > Arthropoda > Malacostraca > Decapoda > Porcellanidae > Petrolisthes > Petrolisthes cinctipes. The sequence goes on from JAWQEG010006405.1 coordinate 14,125, forward strand.
CCTCGTCGGCAACATTAATTAACTCTAAGGGGGTCATACATACATTGTCACGTATTTACACCCGTCCGTCCAAAATTTGGTGTTTTAATAAGTGTCCTTGTTCTTGTATGTGTGTTGATATTTGTCTGTGTGTTACCTATATTAAGGCTTAAGGTATTCATGCCTATCAAATTATGCTTGAGAATCATATATACTGTACCCAAACACAGAATAGGCTATAGGAGATCCTGTGACTTGCTCGTTTACATAATTTTTTTTTTTTTTTTATATATATATATAGAAAATTTATTAAAAGTTTTTAGTCCACGATCTGGAGACTGACTGGGCCTGGACTTCGATACGATGTCTAAAGTCGAAACAAACAAAAAAAATATCATAGGCTAATGTCCCGAACGATACTTTCATGTAAGTAACCTTTAGCTCTTCCATGAGTGACTGTGTAAATATAAGTAGATATAATTGACGGCTAGAAATGCCAGAGTAAAATGTTAAAAGTTCGGCTCCGCTCTAGAATGGTTAACAGGCAAATATTACGAAACACCAAGGAAGAGAAACAATTAGCAAACAAAATAGGCTATGACCGACGTTGCGTGTGTATCAAACTTAGCCTGAGATACAAATACAAGGCAAGATTTACTGAACTGCAAATATACAAAGTCATGAACCATATTGACATTACTTTGCACAATAATTCTTTGGATGAATATTAAACACCCGTCATTAACGAAAAGAATCTTAGGTAGAATAATTGGAAGTTTGGTAGTGGGAGGGAGGGATAGTCCATATAAAGTAGTGGGAGGGTGGGATAGCCTAATAGTAGTGGGAGGGTGGGATAGCCTAAAAGTAGTGGGGGGGGTGGGATAGTCTAAAAGTATTGGAAGGGAGGGATAGTCCATATAAAGTAGTGGGAGGGTGGGATAGTTTATAAGTAGTGGGAGGGTGGGATAGCCTAAAAGTAGTGGGAGGGAGGGAGGGATAGTCCATATAAAGTAGTGGGAGGGTGGGATAGCCTAAAAGTAGTAGGAGGATGGGATAGCCTAAAAGTAGTGGGAGGGTGGGATAGTCTATAAGTATTGGGAGGGTGGGATAGTCTAAAAGTAGTGGGAGGGAGGGATAGTCCATATAAAGTAGTGGGAGGGAGGGATAGCCTAAAAGTATTGGGAGGGTGGGATAGTCCATATAAAGTAGTGGGAGGGAGGGATAGTCCATATAAAGTAGTGGGAGGGAGGGATAGCCTAAAAGTAGTGGAAGGGAGGGATAGTCCATATAAAGTAGTGGGAGGGAGGGATAGCCTAAAAGTAGTGGGAGGGTGTGATAGCCTATATAAAGTAGTGGGAGGGAGGGATAGTCCATATAAAGTATTGGGAGGGTGGGATAGTCTAAAAGTAGTGGGAGGGAGGGATAGTCTAAAAGTATTGGGAGGGTGGGATAGCCTAAAAGTATTGGGAGGGTGGGATAGCCTAAAAGTAGTGGGAGGGTGGGATAGTCTATAAAGTAGTGGGAGGGAGGAATAGCCTAAAAGTAGTGGGAGGGATAGGCTATAAGTAGTGGGTGGGAGGAATAGTCTAAAAGTAGTGGGAGGGAAGGATAGCCTATTAGTATTTATTGTAGGCTAGTGGCTAAGGACAGGGCAGAAGGAGCAGGCTATTTGTTGTTGTGTAAACTTGACAACTCCTCTTTCATAATATTATTTGCGTCATACAATATCCTGATGGGTAGATAATAGTTAGTTAACAAGATTGATATGTTGTCTATTATATAATGCTCAGTAAGGAATAGATTCGAATTAGACTATAATGCTGTAAGACTGAGACCAATAATGTACACTGCACCAGTAAGTGTAAATGAACCTATATTATATTGCAAGAAAAAAATATATATAATGAACATAAAGTACATAAAGGAAAGCTATGGACTCACGTGAACGGTTAGACCATTATTCCATCCAGGTCTGGGCTTGATCTAAATTTAGCGTAAGAAGGACACGTGGCCAGGGGTTAATTTATTCTCTCAGTCGCCCCGTGCTGTGAAATAATTACCCTGGGTCTTCCTCCCTCTCTCTCTCTCTCTCTCTCTCTCTGGGAAAATAAAATATATTCATTACTACGGTACATTTTTTTCACACAAAATATTAATATGCCTTTACTTTCCTGTACTTTAGGACTAGAATCAGTTAGGGCTATGTTTACCTATATGAAATGACCTCTGAAAACCTCTTGTAATTCAATGTATGCATTTATAAATTTCCTTACTTCTTAATTTAACATAGGCCTATACGCAAAAACATTAATTCTTACCATTACATACATTCCTTACAATTTGAAATGACACATATATAAAAATTTAGGCATTCATGCAATTTTGTATTTGAAGTCTCTTAAAGGCCTCTTATTTCTCTTCAAAGGTCTGAGCCAAGTACCTAACCAAGGTAAGTGTGAGTGTCTACAAGGCAATGCTTCTTCTTTTTTCTCCTATCTAGATTCAATTGTGGTTGTTTTCTTTGTGTTGAGAATGAGGCTAAGAGGCTGTTGGGTTATCGGGTTTGTGTGCTGAGGTAAGACAGTCAGACAGGGCAAGTGTGGTGGTGAATGTAGTGTGTGTGGGTTGTGTGTGTGGTGATTGTGTTGTGGTATATTGTGGGTTGTGTGGTGATGTGGTATATTGTGGGTTGTGTGGTGAATGTAGTGTGTGTGGGTTGTGTGGTGAATGTAGTGTGTGTGGGTGGTGTGGTGAATGTGATGTGGTATAATGTGGGTTGTGTGGTGATGTGTGGTGAATGTGATGTGGTATAATGTGGGTTGTGTGATGAATGTGATGTGGTATATTGTGGGTTGTGTGGTGAATGTAGTGTGGGTAGTGTGATGAATGTAGTGTGGGTAGTGTGGTGATTGTAGTGTGGGTAGTGTGGTGAATGTGATGTGGTATAATGTGGGTAGTGTGTTGAATGTAGTGTGGGTAGTGTGGTGATTGTAGTGTGGGTAGTGTGTTGAATGTAGTGTGGGTAGTGTAGTGATTGTAGTGTGGGTAGTGTGTTGAATGTAGTGTGGGTAGTGTGGTGATTGTAGTGTGGGTAGTGTGGTGATTGTAGTGTGGGTAGTGTGATGAATGTAGTGTGGGTAGTGTGTTGATTGTAGTGTGGGTAGTGTGATGAATGTAGTGTGGGTAGTGTGGTGAATGTGTTGAGGTCTGGCTCATAATATTGTGGTGGATGTGGTGAGGAGTCATTTGTATTCTGGTGAATGTGCTTAATGAGGTGTGTGTGTGTGTGTGTGTGTGTGTGTGTGTGTGTACGAAAGGACGGGTCTAAATTAGGAACTGCCAGGATTAAACAACAATTCTTGCATATAATTTACATTTCCTCACTTCTGTTTGGCCTACGTTCCTTTGATTGTGGTTAGGTTAGGTTAGGTTAGGTTAGGTGCTTATGGGGTTGTGTTGTATACTGTAAGGAAGGCTTGTAATAAAGTACAGGTACATAGCAGCTAGCCTATGTAGCATGGGTGATTATGAACTGTAGCTAATACTGTGAATATGGTAATTACATGGAGTGGGTAATTATGAGCAGTATTGTAATGAATATGTGGTCTTAGAGTTAAGTGACGTGGGGTGAACGTCGGCTGTATCGTAATGAATGTGGTAGCCTAACCTAACCTAACCTAACTATAGCCTACGGTGGTGTTGGTGAATGTGAGTTGTTGTACTTGCAGTGACTGAATGAATGCTGTAGTTAAATGGTGCGTGGGATGGATTGTGGAGATACATGGGTTGAATTATTGTGCATGGGTTGAATGATTGTGGATTGTATTGAAGTGGGAATAATGTGTGTGGTAGGCTAGGCTATATACTGTATACTTACTGGGGACAGAAATGGTATGTGTAGTGTCCATAGAATATTTTTGATGGAATGAAAGTATAATTCTAAACTGTGATGACACCTTGCAACTTGTGAAAAAATTATATACAGAAATTGGATAGGAAAATAATTATGCCACTAAAAAGGGTAAAGATATATAGGAATATTTTTGGTACATTCGAGCATCTACATTCCACCAAACTATGCCAGGAAACAGGACCAGGTAAACAAACAACAACAACAACGATAATGATGTCCTGTTGAGTGGCATAATTTATAGGTATAAGTTGTTCCAGATATACTAATTAATAATGTATTGTACTATCCCTGCCCTTAAGTAGTACTATATCCTATTGTACTATCCCTGCCGTTAAGTAGTAGTATATCCTATTGTACTATCTCTCTCCTTAAGTACTATATCCTATTGTACTATCCCTCCCCTTATTAAGTAGTATATCTTATTGTACTATCCCTCTCGTTAAGTAGTATATCCTATTGTACTATCCCTCTCCTTAAGTAGTAGATCCTGTTGTACTATCCCTGCCCTTAAGTAGTAGTATATCCTATTGTACTATCCCTCTCCCTAATTAAGTAGTATATCCTATTGTACTATCCCTCTCCTTAATTAAGTAGTATCCTATATCCTATCCTGTGTGCCTTGTTAATCGGGTCATGTGTGTACCCTCATGACCTCTGCCTGGCTCGTTGGGTCATGTCATTATGTAGAAACACAATTACGTCCCTGTTAGTATGGACGAGGCGTGATGGTCCCTGTGTTGGCTTAAATTTTGTGTGTGTGTGTGTGTGTGTGTGTGTATGTGTGTGTAAATGTATGTCTGTGTGTGTGTTTAAATGTATTTGTGTGTGTGTGTGTGTAAATGTATGTGTGTGTGTGTATGTAAATGTGTGTGTATGTATGTGTGTGTGTGTGTGTAAATGTATGTGTGTGTGTGTAAATATATGTGTGTGTGTGTGTGTGTGTGTGTAAATGTATGTGTGTGTGTGTGTGTGTGTGTAAATGTATGTGTGTGTGTGCGTGTGTGTGTGTGTGTGTGTGTGTGTAAATGATCGTATGTCTGAAAATAAATATTGTTAGCCTACCCGTGAATACTTTTACACGGAACCATAATAATTGATTTGTTTACACACAATGCTGACCCATAATAATATATACATTGTCTATGCATTCCATATTCATTTTATCAGCTTACCACGTGCTCACAGGTATAGTACACATAGGCTACCCCACTCTCTGTTTGTATAACCAAGGCTATTCATGTTCTTATTTAGCCTTCTCATCAGTAGAGAGATAGACAGTACAGTATATCATAAAAACAAGGTCTCAAGTATAAACTATTGGGATCCTTATACGTCATGATGTTCTGTAAAAGTCTTAAAATAAATAAGAGTCTTAAAATAAATAATGAAGATATTATGTAGCAACAAAAACATGTCATCAATTCACTTCCGAGTTCAAAGATAGCTGTGGTAGGTATCTGTCTATAGGAACACAAATATAATATATAGGCAAGGTCACGTGTGCAGAGTTACGAGGTCGTACGCCATGTCAGTCGTTCATAAAGCTGTCCCCGTTGTCTACCATCTACCAAGGGATCCCATACATGTGGCTGCAAATTATCTTCGCCACGTCAGAGGGGGAGATATACACGTCCAATGACTGAATTATCGCCCCTGTTGGCTGCATTATTTGGGTTGTCTCGCGTCCTATCTCTATGGTCTCGTTCCCAGCAGGCAGAAGAGGGCTCCATAAACGTCACACGTGCTTCCTCCTCCTCCTCCTCCTCCTCCTCCTCCTCCTCCTCCTTGACACACATACACATACACACACACACAGTAAGGGGTTAAGTCTTGACACCACCCACCACCCACACACACACACACCCACCTTCAACACCACACCCTGCATCTGATAATTATAATTTATTCCTTTAATATTATATTCCTTACAACATCACGTCGTGTTTCATGGCATCTTTCCTTATACGATAACACCCTACAACACCATACTAACATCACCATTCCTTTTTTAACACCATACTCCCAGCACTATAACTGTAACACCATTCATAACCTCCCTCACTACAAACAAAAGGCCTTAATTAAGCTAAGCATCATACATCATCCCTCATCACAACCTCACTATAGTCTACCACCCAATACACCACACCTTCATCACACCTGCAACACCATTCACTCCCTTCACTATATAGATCTTGCAACTCCATACCCCTCACACAATCATACATACATACATACACCCTGTCTACACAATATACCCTACATACATAAGAGATGGAATACCAGAAACAATACATACATACATACCGATACACCCTTCCCTCATTTAGGCTACAACCTCCCTTACCCTCCTCACCCAAACCCTAAAAACTAATACCACACACCTCACTAGGCTACCTCACCCACCCTACCTCACTATATTTTTCATTCTTCCTCCCCACGTCCTATCTTACACCTCATCACTTTATTATTATTATTATTATTAATGTTTATTTATATATTTTTTATTATTATTATTATTATTATTATTATTATTATACAGTTCCAACCTACCCTACTCCGCACTTTACCATTCATAAAAACTATTCAAACTCTCTAACCACGTCACACCACACACACCCTTCTCACCATGACACACACACACACACACACACAGAAGCCCACCCACCACCACCACCACCAGGGCCAAGACAGACAGACAGTTCCCCTCACAATAAAGAGGAGCCATCAGTGTCTTGTCTCGTGTCTTCTGTGTTCATATTCTGTCATTATTCTTCGTCTCTCTCTCTCTCTCTCTCTCTCTCTCTCTCTCTCTCTCTCTCTCTCTCTCTCTCTCTCTCATACATCTTTTTTTTTTATCTGTGTAGGATGTTAAGGTGTGAGGTAGTCTCTCTCTCTCTCTCTCTCTCTCTCTCTCTCTCTCTCTCTCTCTCTCTCTCTCTCTCTCTCTCTCTCTCTCTCTCTCTCTCTCTCATACATCTTTTTTTATGTCTGTAGGATTAGATGTTGGGATGTCAAGGTGTGAGGTAGGCTCTCTCTCTCTCTCTCTCTCTCTCTCTCTCTCTCTCTCTCTCTCTCTCTCTCTCTCTCTCTCTCTCTCTCTCTCTCTCTCATACATCTTTTTTTTTTACCTCTGTGTAGGATGTTGGGATGTTAAGGTGTGAGGTAAGCTAGGCTAGGCTACATATGAATTAGGATGGAGAGCAAGGTCAAATCCATAGAAAGGACACGAGAGTAGGCTAAGAGATGTTAATTAAGCAAAGTAACAAAAGAAAGAACAAATTGAAAAAAAAAAAATTAGCTATGATGATGATGATGATGACTGTTTGAACAATATGGAGAATGGTTTCGGAATTCAAGTGAAAAGTTGTTGTACGGAATTTTAAACAATAAATGAAAAATCAAGAGAAACCATAGGAAATAAATAGAGGGATCTTTAATAATAACAGTAGCTTACTCGGTTTGTCATAATTTTCGGTTAAGAGTAGGCAAGTAAAAAAAAAAAAAAAAAAAAAGTGAATAAAATAAAATAAAATAATGTGGGTAGGTGACACAAGCATGGAGAATAGTAAAGGAGAGAAGAGAAAGGAAAATCACAAGGAAATGTGTGAAGGCAGAATGGGAAGGTTGATGATGGAATAGGTGATAGGTTGTGTGGGTAGGTTAAGGACGTAGGTGTCTGCCCACACTTCTCTCCCCCCTACCTACCTCTTCTCCTCCTCCCCTTCTTACCCCTCCTCTTCCTCCTCCCTCTCCTCTTCCACCTCTGCCCACACTTCTCTCCCCCTTTCCTACCTCTTCTCCGCCTCCCTCTTACCCTCCTCTTCTTACCTCTCCTCTTCCTCCTCCCTCTCCTCTTCCACCTCTGCCCACACTTCTCTCCCCCCTACCTGCCTCTTCTTCTCCTCCCCTTCCTACCCCTCCTCCCTCTCTCCCTTCTCTTCCTTCTCTCTCCAGCCCATCTTAAGAGACCCGTGTTGTCGTCGGAGGCTCCTGATTCCTCCAAACTGTGTCACTAAGCAATAACATGCACCTTTTTACCGAGGAGGTGTGTTTCATGGCATCATTAGGAGGAGTTCAAAGTCTACAACCTGGCCCATCATCATATCTCCCTCCTCCTCCTCCCCCTCAACCAACTCGTCAAACTTTCTCATCTTCAATAACTGTAATTAATTGTCAGGCTGACCTTTTGCTCTGCCAAGCCTTCGTCCTACCAGCAATTGATACTGTTAAAAAAAAAAAAAAAAAAAAAGTAGTTATCAGAGGGAAGGTGTAGGATGGAGAACAAACTCATACTTTCAAAAATAAAGTCCCACTGGATTGCTGCCATTGGTGGTGACCTACTGTATTTATTATATTAAAGGTCGAAAGATCATATAGGCCTATTTCTAATTCTGGTAAATATTTATAAGCCTCTAATATAGACATTGCCACCACCACTAGCAACTGCATCAACGATAGTAATATCATAATAATAATAATAATAATAATAATAATAATAATAATAGTAATAATAATGATAATAATAAGATAATGACTTTTATAAATATTATTGTTACCAAAATAATAATAAGTATTAAAATAATTACTGTATTAGTTTTTAATAAACAATAATGAGAAAATAACAAGAACGTTATTGTCACAATTTTACCCCTTTCCGTAACTGAGTGACACAATCTGATATGGTTATCAGTTTATTTCGTAACTACTGTAGATGAAACTTACAGCATTTTCAACATAGCATTCTCAAATCACAAACTTCATTACCGGTGTAGTTTGGAATTGGGTAGAGAGGACAAACAACACCTTATAAAAAAATTACTATATTGTTCTGGTGTTGTTCTGAGGGAGGGACAAAGTCGAATGCCTTATAGAAATGTTACCAATATCTATGACGATTGATTTCTGCGTCAAACGATCGGAAAAAATATATATAAAATGCCTTAAAGATAAATATTGTACATGCACACCATTTGCAATTTTCTGTACCTTCACATGTATGAGCACCATAAATTATTACACATTCGCTTTCAGACCTCCACATGTACACGATATATATATATATATCCTACTACATATGTCAATTATCAAACGGTTATCAAACTGTAGATACGACTGAGCTATAATGTCCCCTACAGTGTTTCATCACTAGGCAGAACTGTAGTCTAAATATCGTGGGGTTCAGGGATGACGTAAGCAGCCGCGAGGTGAAAAAATAATAAAAAAAAAAAAAAAAAACTGGGCAGAACTTATCCATAACCTGCTGCTAAAATAAGAACTCGAGTGTGTGGAAAAACATGTGTATAGGCAATGAATGCTATGTGGTGCATGGAGTTGTTAATTGTCCAAGCTCGGAATTAATGATAGAAAAAAAAATGTTGAGTGGCGTGAGTTTGTAATAAAAGCCTGAATGACAAGTGACATGCGATGCAGCTTCAGTTTCCACCAAATCGTGTGACGTCTTTAGGAATGGCGTTGGTGTCTTGTCTTTGAATTTGACACACATTGTTTAGAACTTTAGAGGAATCAGACATTAATCATCAAATGGCCGAAAATAACACGGTTTCTAGGTAATTATTATTTTATTCTGTCATTTCTCAGATCCGATTGGAATACAATGATTGACCTACCTGCATGCTTGGGCCTTTTGAATACCTAGAACATCGAGGTGTTATTGGTTATAAGTATATATGACTAGTGCTGTTTTTATTATGATCATAATTATAGGCTACTGCTGTTTTCTATCCTCACAGGATCGTAGTCTAATCCTTTCGAACTTTCACTTTATAAAGTATTTACTATATACATGCAGTATATATATACATATACCGGTAGGCTATATATATTGGTGGAGAGATGGATGGATAGGTATCTAGATATATAGATGGATAGATAGATAGATAGAAGGATGTATAGATCGATTGATAATTATAGGTATAGCTATATAGAGATAGTGATCAATAATAGGATAGACAGAATTGGCAGAAATCAATAGGCTATTTAATATAAAATTTAATATAATAGATATAGGCTACAGAAGGTAGCAAAGAGACAGAGGGTTAGGGTATAATAGATGTGTTCGTTCTCTCTCTCTCTCTCTCTCTCTCTCTCTCTCTCTCTCTCTCTCTCTCTCTCTCTCTCTCTCTCTCTCCATTATGAGATTCAGTTAAACCAAACCTACCCACTGTCATGATAAAGAGGTCCCGATAATGTGAGTTGCCACCACAGCAGCCGTATAAGTGTGAAATGGAAGCCCAGGTGGAGGGGAGTGGAGATGGGTGGCTGGGTTGATGTAGCCTATGGTAAACAATAATATAACATTCTTGACGAATACCCATCATCTCCACAACAACCTGTCACAATATACAAGGTGTTCCTAATGAAAAGTGTTTTGTAGGACTCAGTTGTTTTATTACTACAGGACTTTTTTGTCTCATTGTTACATGTCATTGAGTTTTATGCGCTTCAATTTTAAGGGAGAACGAGAAACTTCCTTACCCTATAATATCAACCTACATTTCAACAATTTGAGACTCATTTGGACGTTTTTTCTTCATTATATTAAATCTTACCCCCCCCCCTCCTTCATAACAAATTATCGTGTATAGCCGAGGCTAATACCTGTAGCCAATATCGTCGTCCCCATCATTCCTTTCATACAGAAAAACAAATGGTAAGACAGAGGTTGTTGGGTAGATGGACTCGGTCAAAAATCAACCCCCATTCCCTCTTCTCCCCCTGCCCCCCCTCCCCGTCCCCCCCTCCTCCTCAGTCATCAATAGTACCCTTGTTCTTTGGCGTCGGCGTGTGTACAACTCCCTGATAACGTCAGAACAATGCCCAAAGATAAAACTGGCGATAAGCCGATAATCGACAGGAGGAGTGGAGGAAGGATGTCTTGTGGTGACAAACGGGGGCATCGGAGTTGTTGTTGTTGGTGTTGGTGAAGGAAACGTTGGTGAAGGAGGACACGACAGGATCTTACGGTAAGGCAGACAAACACGAGGAATAAGAATGAGAATGGTAGTGGTATAGAGAGGGAGGAATAGGAGTAGGAACTGCAGGATCTTATAGAATGGTACCAACTAGGTTAAGAACAAATTGGATGTAGGCTATAGAATTACATGTAACCTATAGACTGACGAAGGAGATAGACGCTGCATGGCTGGAAGTGGAGGTTGAACGAGGCCAATGCATGAACTATATTTTACAACAAAGGAGATGGAAGGGACAGGTGCTGACGAAATTATTGGAGACGGTGACGAAAGTGGTGGAGGAGTTTGTGCAACTAATGATGGAGGAAGGGAAGATAGTGGAGTAGCGTAGGATGTAGAATATTGGTGATAGATTGAGGCGCTGCGTGGGGTGAGAGGGCGGGTTGGGTGGAGATGAGAGGGCGGGTGTTGTGGGGGTGAGAGGGTGGGGTGGGGTGGGGGTGAGAGGGCGGGTGTTGTGGGGGTGAGAGGGCGGGTGTTGTGGGGGTGAGAGGGTGAGTGAGGTGGGGTGGTGGTGATTGTGAAAGTGATTGTGAAGATGTTGTGTATGTAGGATGTGGTGTTGGTGATGGTGTAGGTAGGATGTGGTGGTAGTGGTGGTGTTAGTGTCGGTGGTTGGTGTTGGAAGTAGTGGTGATAGTGGCAGGTTGTATAGGTTCAACAGTATGAGGTGATTATGGAGGGGTAGAGGTGGTAGTGGAGGTATACAGACTAGAGGTATAGAAGACACTGCTACTGTTATTCTTCATGTTGGGGAGTAGTGGGTCATGGGGATGTCAGAAGGGGAAGGTTATAACATCTGACCCCACCTGACCTGACCTGACTTGACCTATAACTCTGACCATGGAGACGGAGGTGCTTGGGGGAGGGAGTGAGGGAGATAACAAGGGGATCGGTAACAGGACATCATACTTGTAAGCCTCCCACACGCACATAAACACACACACACACACACACATTCTCTCTCTCTCTCTCTCTCTCTCTCTCTCTCTCTCTCTCTCTCTCTCTCTCTCTCTCTCTCTCTCTCTCTCTCTCTCTCTCATGCACGTCAACAGGAGGACATAGAACTCTACACATTTTCTCTGACATCCGGCACTGGGAACCGACGACGGATCTTTCATACCACATTTATACCCTTCACTCCTGACACCCACCACCACCACCACCACAACCACCCCATCCCCAGCCAAATTCAAGAACAAGAATACATAGTGTACACGGTGGTTCGGCCTCACTGTGACGTTTGTGCATCATTGATAGACTGAATAATTATTGTAGTGGTCACCAGATGGGGATGTGTAAAGTAAATAATTTGCTGTTTGTTCGTTTCAAATTACGTATATCAATAAGTAATGATGATGGTGGTGAATGAAAAAAATATTCCTCTCTGCTTGCGGTTACTTTATTAATGTTGTGAGTAAAATTGTCTTGTCTGTTGTTCGTTTATTGTAATAGTGGATGAAGTGTTCGTATCTGCTGTTAGTTTGGTCCAATGATCTTACACTCTGTAATATTTCGTAAGAAGAAAAAAATAATGTCGCAAGTACTAAGCGACACCCATCTGTTAACCCTAAATGGTGACCAGAGAGAGAGAGAGAGAGAGAGAGAGAGAGAGAGAGAGAGAGAGAGAGAGAGAGAGAGAGATGTGTGGGTGAATTCCACGTGTGCAGCTTTAAGACCCAGCAGCACCCACTCCTCCTCCTCCTCCACCACCACCCATTCATACCGGGTGGAAATGACCGGGTTTGTTCCTCCCACTTCCCTTCCCTCACTCTCTTGTTCACCTGCAGTTCAAGAGAGGTAGGTGGGTGTGTATGTAGGTGGGAGGTGGGTGTGTATGTAGGTGGGAGTTAGGTGTGTATGTAGGTGGGAGTTAGGGCCTACAGAAACACCCCATGCACGCGGTAATTAGCCTAACCCTCTCAGTAAGATGACCACCACCACCATTGTGTGTTCATTATACGGACCATTGGCTAACAAGATCAAGAGTGTATCTGTTAGTGTTTGTCTGCTGTAGTTAGTTACTCGTCGCAGGGAAACTATTCGTACCCATCCGTGACCGCTAATATCAATGTAGTAGTATTATAACTCCCCTAAATAGTATCCGATTTCTGACAGATGGGATTGAGTGTTTTGTGTACCCATTAGAGGAGCGAATATATAATTATTTTCTTAAATATTATCAACATATAATAAAGAGTTCATGACCTTAGTTGATTGGGTTTATGTATGTTACGTAACTGAACTAATTCTGTAAATAAGTCCTTTGTGTTTATCTCCACTGATTCTCCAGTAATTACTCGTGTAGTCGACACACTTAAATATGCTTCACCTGACACACTTTACACTGTTCAGTCGTGGACAATAAATTGTTTTTATACTACTCTTATATTGTTTTCGAACCAACAAATTGAATCTGAGAACCATAATGAGCTTTGGTGTTTATCTTTATAGCTTATTTGAGTCTGATATAGAAAGAGTAAGTGACATTAACCCAGGAATATGATATTAAATTATGTAATCACAGTGTTATACGTTATATTCCTTTCCCTGAAATAAATACAATACAGAAAAGTCTTAGAGGAATAAGACTTATGTGTAAGAGTTAGACCTAAGTAGGAAATTTTCGTTTTTCTCCGCAAATACGATTCAGGATAAAAATAGATCTGAGTTACCGGAGGAGAGGCGAAACTTACGTGTGCGACTGAGCCAAGTGGGTGGGTGGGTGGGGAGGAGGGTGTGGAAGGAAGGATGGATGGAAGGTAGCCAGGAGTTAAAGGAGAACTACTCATACGGAAGTGGGTTTCTGGGCTACTGGAAGGAAGAGGAGGAGGAGGAAGAAGAAGAGGAGGAGGAGGAGGAGGAGGAGGAGGAAAGAAGGGAAGGGTAGTGGTGGTGGAGGTGGTGGCGGTAGCTACTTGTATTATGTACTTGGTAACATAAAAAAATAATATATATACCTATGAAATATAATGCAATGTTGTGTGAATATGTCAATGTGTGTTGCTGTTGGACACTATATCAATAATTCAAGGGTTCGTAGCAACGTGACTATCTTCTCAGTCCTCCTTCCAAAATTCCTTTAAGCTCCATTTTCTCTGGACTGCCACGCCTCCAGGGAAAATGGGTCAGAAGGCTGGAAAGAGCCGCACGTGGGTGTTTGGAACTAAATATACCGTAAATCCGGTTACGTCATCAAAACTCGAATATACCGTAATCCCTTGAGAACTAGTTGGGAATTTTCCTTATGGCAAAGTTCCATATGTTCCACCATTTACTCAAATTTTCCAAAAAAGTTCATATAAGCTATAGTCTAGTTTATGAAATTAGTATATTATGTAAACAGAAATAATTTTGTGATTAGTGGATTTGCTCCCAGCCAACATAATGTAGACTGAAATAGCCTAGTTAAGGAAATGTTGTTCAGTTTAAAGTTTCAGAAGGTTTGTAGAGTCTAAGCATAACTATAAGTATGACACTTTTAGAGGCTATACGTTCCCAAGCATGTTGTGGCTTAATTTAACTCCATTAAAGGTCTGGGATATTAACGCTCACGATGTTCTCCCTTCAGGAATTAATTAAATGGTATTATTGACCGAGACGACACAACACCACACCATGACATAATTGGGTCGATGCCAATATGAAGAACCAAGCGACTGAAAACATGAAAAACAAATTATACAATGCACCAAATATTTTATGCATTCACAGTACCTAATATCCAACGACGACAAAATGGAAAATACATGTGTTAAATTGAAAAAAAAAAAAAAAATGAAAAATAATATAAAATAAAATATATATGTATGGAACTGAAGAAGAAAATAGATATATAACAAATAAATCAAACACCACATATGATGATGCCTCAACCATAACCTACGAGACAAAAGTGACAAAATGGAAATATATACTAGTGTAAACAAGAAATAAATATAGGTTAATAGAAATCCAATCATAAATAAACGTAATTCAGTGATGATGTACCGTACCCGAGTGAAACATATTTATTTCTCTCGGGATTACCATTACTTAGCACAGGTTATAAATAGGAAAAAAACATCCCCTTTTGCTCTACTTCCATTCCCCCTCTGTAATCCTCTTCACTGCATGCAACTGTATTTTCTATCCTCCCATTCCTATTAGTTTATTCACCTATAGTTCATACATGTAGGCTACCCACCATTTTACTGAACCAAACCATACATTCATTCACAGCTTCGACATTCAGGGTTCGAATATCTGTCTGTCTGAATTTGGGTTTTCCAGTGTGTACAGATGCATCGTACGTACACTCGCAATCCAAAATTTGTATCCAGGTCTTGTTGAAGTTTCGAATTAGTTGACATACTAACTAATGAAACAATAACAACGCTTATCCTGTTTCATAATTTTGCTTGAGCTTGCTAAATTAATACGAACTCGATCAGGCCATTCGAAGCAAGCCTGGATACATATTT